>CM076573.1:653386546-653587788 GCA_034641835.2 Pinus albicaulis | reverse complement strand
CCAAGGGCAACAATTAGTTGTTGGCGCGAACCAAAATACCGAGGCTTCCTCTGGGGGCACCCAGGAAGGGGAAATTCCATCGAACATTTTTATGATGAGTGCTCACGCGGATATCGCTACGAGATCCCGTGATTATGGCAGAGAGGAATCTTTGAAAGCTAAGGAAGTTCCTGATGCTACTGAGCCGCTTCACATTACGAAGCCTACTGTTGAGTCTATGCCTCAGATGCCAAAAGCATCTTCTAAGCGGTCAACGATTAATCCAAATGCGAGGGCTGCCCAGAACTACTCGATTGTAGAAGATCTGGTGCAAATTCCTTGTGCTATGTCAGCCTTAGAGGTACTCCAGTCTTGTCCGGCTCAGCGCAGTGCTTTGCTCACTGCCATTGGGGCTATTGATCCAAAAAACTCTCTTCTGATTAATTTTGATATGAATAATTTTAAGAAGAGACTTCCTCATCACATGGCTTTTCATATTAAATCATCGTATCGGAAGTGCAATATCTTTCGAACGGTTGTTGATGAGGGTGCTTCTACATGCGTGATGTCTCTCGCATGTTGGAAGACACTTGGATCTCCCAAAGTTGTTCCATCTAGCACTTTTCTTACTGCGTTCGATGGTCATTCTCACAGACCCCATGGTATTGTCTCGGCTTTGCCCATCTGTGTTGGGGGAAAAACCGTTAATATAGAGGTTGAGGTAGTAGACGCAGCCTTGGACTACAACCTTCTGTTGGGGAGGAACTGGATTTATGAGATGGATGCCATTGCATCCTCATTATTTCGAATTGTATGTTTCCCCCACGAAGGAAGGATCGTTACAGTGGATCAACTGGACTATCCTCCTGTAGACCTGAATGCGCCTTCTGACTCATCTGTTCCTAAGTTGGATAATACTAAGGCGCCTGTTGAGAATCTAGGAGTTGGAATGTATTCTTCCCTGATGGGTACTTTCGATCTTCCTCCTCCTACTGTGCATATTAATGCTATTTCATCCTCCAGGGCTCCCCTTCGAAGAGATTTCTTTCAAACTCATTATTTTTCGGACCCTTGGACCTTACCTTCCCCTACTTCCACATTAGCGGAAGGTCAAGTGGGTGGAATGGCATTTCCGATTTCTGCGGCTGAGATTGCATATCAGTCTATTGTTGACACTGCAGAATCTACCCCAGCTCCTCTTTCGCCGGAAGAGTTGGATGGTGATGTGTCTCCGGCTTGGACGCTTAGTTCTTCTTCGGCCTAGGATTTCCTTGATACCACTCTTCCATCTGAAGAGGCAATCCTGGAAGCCATGACTGGTATAGATAGACCGTGGGATGACTTGCATCATCGGTCTTACTTCCTACCTGACTTAAGCGAAGTTGAAACAAGTTTTCCAAGTCCTTAGTCTCCTGGACCTGTTCACCCAGTCTTGAACCCTTTAGCACCAGCACAGGTTTATGCTGAAGGGAACATGGCTGTGATCTCTCCTACTATCCCGGTGACCATTTCCAGGGATCCCAATATTATCGAGAATGTCTTCATTGGAGCTGAATGTTCCCGTGAAGAGGTTCAAATTTATACCGAGCTCTTCAAAGAGTATAGGGATGTATTTGCTTGGTCTTATGAGGAAATGCCTGGCATAGACCCATCTATCGTCCAACATGAGATCAAGACGTATGAAAACGCTAAGCCGGTCAGGCAAAAACTTCGTCCGGTCAATCCTAGGAAGGCAGCAGCTATCAAAGCTGAAGTTGAAAAGCTGCTTAAGGCGGGATTCATTTTCCTAGTTCCTCTGACTGAATGGGTTTCAAACCCCGTTCCCGTTGATAAAAAGCAAGGAACGATTCGAGTGTGCATCGATTTCAGAGACCTAAATAAGGCATGTCCTAAAGACAATTACCCCACACCGTTCATCAATCAGATCATTGACGAGTGTGCCGGTAACAAGATTTTCTCCTTCATGGATGGTTTTTTCGGGTATTATCAAATTACTATCCATCCTGAAGATCAACATAATACTGCATTTATTTGTCCCTGGGGTACGTTTGCATACAAGAAAATTCCTTTTGGTCTTAAAAATGCTGGAGCTACCTTTCAGCGGGCCATGTCTTACGCCTTCCATGACATCAAGAAGATTATCGAGGCATACTTAGATGATCTAGCTGCTCATTCTCGAAAGAGGATGGATCATCCTGGTCACCTCCAGCAAATATTTGAAAGATGTCATTTTTATAAAATTCGATTGAATCCGAACAAGTGCGTTTTCGTGGTCACATCCGGTCGGCTGTTGGGATTTATTGTGTCTAGGGAAGTGATAAGGGTAGATCCCTTCAAGGTTGAGGCAATACTTTGGTTGCCTCCCCCGTCTTCCATCCGTCAGCTTCAAAGTCTCCAAGGGAAGTCTAATTTTCTTTGGAGGTTTATTGTTAACTATGCTGAGATTACAAAGGGATATATGAGACTGTTGAAGAAAGGAGTTCCTTTTCTTTGGGACGACTACGCTCAATGCTCATTCGATGCCTTGAAGAAGGCATTGACCTCTGCTCCTTTACTGAGTCCACCTGATTATAGCAGAGATTTTCTTTTGTATCTGGCTACAGCAGAATCTACCATCGGTATGGTTCTGGTTCAGGAAGATGATGCTCTTACAGAGCATGTTATTTACTACCTTAGTCGAGGACTGGTAGGACCTGAACTGCGATACACTCCGATAGAAAAATTAGCCTTAGCAGCAGTTCATGCTGTGCAGCGACTCTGGAATTACATTATTCTTCGCAAAACTTATGTCTTGGTAGCTGCCAATCCATTTCAGTTTGTCCTCAGCAGGCAAGTGATTGGGGGCAAATATAATAGATGGATTGTGATTCTACAGGAATTTGATCTAGAGTTCATGTCTGCCAAATCCAAGAAGTCATTAGTTTTTGTGGAATTGATCTCCGAGTTGCCCTGTGGAGAGGAGATGATCTATGATGAGTCCTTTCCGGATGAACACTTGTTTCTTATCTCTCCACAGGATCCTTGGTACGGGGATATCATTGTGTATCTCCAGACTGCGAAGTTTCCCTCTACTTTTTCGAAAGATGAGCGTCGTAAACTGCGTCACTTGGCCAAGAATTATTTGATTATTGGTGATGCTTTGTACCATCGAGGGGTTGATTCAATCCTAAGACGTTGCTTAACTTTCGAAGAAGCTGAGGCTGTGCTCAATGATTCTCACAGTGGAGCTTGTGGGGGTCATTTATCAGGGCTTGCTATAGCCCAAAAGATTTTGCGTGCTGGATACTTCTGGCCCTCGATTTTCAAAGATTGCATTGAATCGGTCAAGAAGTGTCATCCTTGTCAGGTGTATACTCGGAAAATGCGCGCTCATCCAGCTCCGCTTTTTCCAGTCATTACTGTCGGACCCTTTACAAAGTGGGGTATGGATTATACTACTTGTAACCCGCCTTCGGAAAAAGGTCACAAGTACATTATCGTAGCAGTAGACTACTTTACAAAGTGGGTCGAGGCTATGCCTACTTTTGGGAACGATGGTGAGACTGCAGCTTTGTTCCTTTTCAACCAAGTTATCGCTCGTTTTGGTATTCCTAGAGAGATTGTCACTGACCATGGCAGTCATTTTCAAAATAGTATGATGGCTGAGTTGGCTCTCAAATTGGGTTTCCGGCAGGAGCATTCATCTCCATATTATCCTCAAGCCAATGGGCAAGTGGAAGCCGTGAATAAATCCTTGAAGACAATTCTTCAAAGGACAATTGATAAAAATAGATCCAACTGGCATATTATGCTATATCCTGCACTTTGGGCATACAGGACGTCAGTGAAAACTGCAACTGGCTTTACTCCGTTTCAGTTAGTGCACGGGGTGGAATCCGTATTTCCTATTGAATGCGAGATTCCTTCTCTTAAATTAGTTGTTGAGCTTCTTCCTGAGACTTCTAGTCTAGCAGAACGGCTTCTTCATCTGGAACATCTCGATGAGCAACGTCGAGATGCCGCCACGATGAATGAAGCGCATAAAAACCGAGTAAAAGTTCAGTACGATAAGGCGGTCAAGCCTAGGGTCTTTTCGGAAGGTGACCTTGTTTTGGTCTATGCCCAAGAAAAGGATGCCCTGGGGGCAGGAAAGTTTAAATCGATGTGGTATGGCCCCTATATCGTTAAAAAAGTCCTTAAGAAAGGAGCATATACCTTGGTTGACTTTGAAGGGAACGAGTTGCCGGAGCCCCGAAATGGGCTCTATTTGAAGAAGTATTATGCCTAGGCTTTCGCCTGGCATTTTGCTTTGTATATAGTAGTTTTTTGCTTTGTACATATCTGATTGATTTTCGATTTTTGATGAGGTGGTGATGTTTTTTGATCTGCTTTGGCAAGTTGTGTTGGATGTCATGAGTCATTTTGGTTTCGCCGATGGTGCTAGTAGACACACCCGGAACTTAGCTTCCGCGGCTTGGGTGCTTCATTATCCTTCCTGTCAGCTGTTGGTATCAAGAGGGGTCTGCATTGGTCCTGCTTCCAATAACGTAGCAGAATACACTGCAGTCATTCATCTACTCTCGGAGGCAATATCTTTGGGTGTTGATTCGTTGGTAGTTTTCTTGGACTCCCCGCTGGTGGTGTCGCAGTTGAACAACACTTATCGGGTACGAGATCCATTTTTATTACGATTGTTCTTGAGGGTACGTTTGTTACAAAGGTCATTTCAATTTTTAACATTCATTCATATTCCTCGAGCTGACAATTGGTTTGCTGACTCATTAGCTAATCAAGCATTAGATTGGCACATTAATCATTCCATACAATAAATTTTTAATCATCAAAAACATCATACATTTGATACATTTATCACATCACATCAAATATCGTTGTATATATATCATCGGAGTGTCAAAAAAACTTTACAAAATTTGGATCCATAATCTCGTACAAAACTTGGGCTTATGCCCCATCATGTTCAGTCTCAAAAAATAATATACAGTCATCTAATATATAATATCTGTCTACTCCTGAGGACCCTGCCCAGAAGTCGTGTTCCTATAGAACGTAACTGCAGTGGCCACTCGGCGGAATAATCTAACCCAGTCTCGGGGTACTCCTACCACCCTTCTCTGGATGGCTTCAGGCAAGTCCTCCACGGCAGCCATAGGGATTTGGCGGGTCAGTCCCTCCAAGTTTCTCTGCACGGCCTGGAGGGTCCTGTCTGAGTCCACTGTCTCTGCCTCGCCCCTGCGACGCTTATGGCGTGGGAGACCCTCAGGACGAACTGGTCCAACATATGAAACATGATCATTTTTTAATTGTCAGTCATTATGAATCCAATCAAAAACATGTTTTTCATTTTTTCATTTTTTCATACATATTTGAAAAAATCCAAAAAAAATTATATAGGTCAAAAAATTTTGCAAAACTTAGCGACTGCTCCCCATGTTGTGCCAGGTGGAAGAACTAGATCCGGATCTCCACGAAAGTCCATCCCGGCATAGGGATAGTCGTCCACTGCGATGATCTGTTCTCCCCACCACAGGAAGAACTCATCGTCCCACGTGGTCTGGGGTACCTCACTACCCCCCAGTCTCTTCATCATGTCCGCCCAACGGGCAATTCTTCGGTCCCGCGGGCTACTGATGGTAGAGATGACTCTGGGTCTCAACGCTGGAATCCTCTCAAAGAAGAATGTTGTCAAAATTGTACCGTAGCCAAAATGTTTGGTCTTTTCTTGGCGAATTGAGGTCAGCTGTTGTTTCATGTTCAGTAGAAGGGCTGTGCACCAATCATACACATGAGTCAGACACTCTACAACTATGCTCATTTGCGTCCTGGACGCCTGATGTAGTGAGGCAGATCCTGCCACTCTGCTGATGGTGAAAATTAGGATTTTCATGTGCAAATCCCTGATATATTTAATTGCAATCTGAGTTCCAACCTTTTTGGAACCATCTACGCAATATACGTGGACATAGTCTTCCACGGTTAACCCTCCCAGGGGCTTCCCGTGCAAGTCTACTGGTTCTCCCCTCCAGGAGAGTCCAGTAATGAAATATATGTCTTCCAATTCAATGCGTAGTGGCATCTGATCAATAATGAAGCAGTCCTGATCTGGTTCCCAGTAATTTACGAGCATTTCTAGCAACCGCACATTGCTTTTCATATTTGGCATTTTAAAGAATTTGAACAATCCGCAATTTCGGAGGATATTTTGCGCTGCGCGATCTTGCATGACCTCTTGGTCTATTGCGCTATGCTCATGTTCCCTCCATGAGATGGTCATCCTGAGAAATTTCATCAAATTATGCATTAGCCACGCTTTTTAAGTTTCGGACCTGCGCATACGCGGTTTTTCTTTTGCACAGTCGCGTGTATACGTGAGTTTCCTTTAACGAACCCACGTATGCGCAAGTCCGCATATTTTAGCAAGGGTTTTAAAGCTAAAAATCACTTAATTTTAATTTCCAAACAGACAAAATGAATAAACATGATGCTTGAGGAGCCTACCTGAAGTTTCGCTGAGTTCCGACGGTCGGTTGTTCCTGATTTGACGAAAGAAGTTTTTTGCTCCAGAGCACTTTTTCCAAATCAGCTATGCAATAATGAATCAAATGAGAGGTAATTTGTCTATTTATGGCTAAAAAGTTGAAAATTTTCGCAAAAAATCCTTATGCTTATTTTTTCGATCTATCTTAAGCTGCATAACTCGGTTGCTTGGAAGTGCCCAGTTTGGTATGTTTTCAGGTACATTTTGACGATTTTGAGATTTTTCCCGGTTTTTGATCCATGATTTCCGACTCTTCACGGCAGGTATATGATCTTCACTGGCATATAGGTTAGGGAAATCACTTTCCGTTGCATCTTGCATTCTAGCCTCCATATTGATCACTTGCCTTAGGGTCGATCCCATCAGGTCATGAGTATTACACCCATTTCACTCGTCGATTATTTAATCATGACTTGATGGTAGAGCCTTCCTTTACATGGGCTTCCTAGTTAGTTCCTCGCTATCACTTGTTGCCCATGCTGCTTTTTATGTAGGCTCGGGAGTCCTCTTTAGTCCCACCATGTCTTTCGTGTTGAAGCTTCATTCTTCTCCTTCATCACTTATCATTTTTCTGGCTTATACCCTAGAGGCTCCCTGGTGTCGTTAAGTTGTATTACCGCATTGCATATTGGCTACTTGTTTATCCTGGCCTTTAGCCGGCTTCATTTGGACTCGATGTTTAAGCCAACTTTTGACCTTGACTTTCTGTACAAGTTAACCATTGCATGCACTTAGCTATCACGACTTGACACCTTTTGTACCCATGGATGGAACGTTCCTCTGAGTATCACTGACCAGTTTTCGCCACCTTGCATTGAGCATAGGATTGTTCCAATCCCAGGAACTAGTGCATCTGATTTCTTGATACTCGTTCTATCCATTGTACCATAACATTCTTTTATTCTTTTTCAGGCTTATTATATGAAAAAGACAAAAAAATCAAATATAACAAAAAGAGCGGGAACGGGATGTATCTTCGTTATTTTGATGGCAGTACAGAGTCAGTTTGTCGCCCTTGAACAAAACACATTTACTTATATATATATTTCCTTCATTTGGGATGGTTTTAGTTTTGACCTAGGTTCAGCCTTTACCATGTTTCACTTGTCAGTTCTCCCCCGGTTGGTTATCTCTTCCAATCATATGGAGAGTTTGTTTTGCCTCCTGCATGACAGACTTATACAGTGTCACTATTTACTGCCATGGTCATCACGAGTCGTGCTTTTGTTCAAGGGAAGTTTAACCTGAGTCGGCCATTCTGCGGTGTCTCTTGACTCATTATTCAGTCGGCCTTCCCGGTCTTGTCAGTATCATGTTCTATCACATTAGATGTTTTGGTCTTCTGCTCGTGCTGGTTTGAGAAGGTCCCCATTGACTTCTTGCCGGCGGGTTTGTCTCTTATCGACTACAACACATTGCTCTGAGAGCAAACCTAGAGCCGCACCTTGGGCCTATTTCCATCATTGATAGGTGACCTCGTGCTCAGCATTTGATCATCATCATGGGTCTTTGACCGAGTGGTTTCCCTTGTGTTCGACGTCAGCACACATTATCACACTTGGGATTCGTGCAGTACCTTGATTTCCATTTGACCCTATCGGTGGATTTCTCGCCTCTATGTCAGCTTTCATTATTGGTTGGTTCAGAGGGTTTCTTTCGTGCGCTAGCTTCATCTTGTGCATGTCAGAAACGTACTTCGGTTTTGGTTCCATCACTCTACTTCGTCCAATTCCTTCCAAATCTTGGCCTGTGGGTTACACTCGCGCTGGACTGATGTGGGATGCCTTAATGCCTTCCTTCCAGCAGATCTTTTCCCATCGACTCCGACTCATTGCTCTGGGAATAAGGTCTAGAGTCTTTTTGTCAGTACCTTAGGGTTTGCAGTCATCAGTGGCAGACTCTTCGCTATCGACAGTGGGGATTCATCATTGCCTTCTGATTGGTAGATTCTTTCAAGTGTTCGACTTCAACTCATTCATTCGCACTTGTTAGATTGTACTGGGGCACCTTGACACTCATTTTCATTATTGGTGGGTTGTCTCGCGTTGGTTAACGGTATACATCATTGACCGGTAATCCAATGATTTCTCACATGGTCGACTTCAGCTCATTTATCCCCATTGTGTAGAATTGTGCCATAGTGATCGGTGAAGACCTCGGGTTGCATCAGCATTTCTCGGTTCACTTTTGACAGTCCATTCAGTTTCTGCCAGTGATGCCGTCCACCCTTATATGTTGCAGTTCAGTACAGCAACATCTTATATGTTGGCTCCCGAGTTGCGTGATTGTACCGTTTGTTCCACCTCTTATGATTCGGTACTTGGAGATTCAGTTACTTATATGATCAGACATCCAGTTGCACCATCTTTGATCAGCTTTCTATATGTGATACTTGGACATTGATTCGGACTTACACTTCCGGGCCATGCTCAGATGATTCATTGTGTACTTTCAGTTCAGCTATACTTGTATACATGTTGGATCTATTCACTACTTTCTATATGATGTATTTTTGGACTGAGCATGGGTATGCCCGCCTCAGCATGAGTTGACTCTCTGTTTTCTTTCATTGGTTTTTGGCAGGCTGAAATCTGGTGAAGTCCTCCCTTGTCCTTGCGAAGTTCTTTCTATGTGCATAATAAATTTCGGCCATCATGTACCCCTTCTGACCTCATATATTAGGGGGCATCTGTTATAGCATCATTTCTCACCTTGACATGATTCATGATTGCTTCATGGCTTTTGGGCACCCATTCCTACAGACTTGGACAAATTCACTTAAAAACAGTGTAAAATCCCCCATATGCGACTATGCCCGTGCTTTTCCACGTGTATACGCGAGTCCTGCTAGAATTTTCCGCGTATGCCATTAAAATAATTAAAAAATATATTAAAAAATCCCTAATTTCGCGCTGGGTCGATGGTTATTCAGGTAGTTCAACCACCCCAGCCCGTGGCCAACTGTTTCCAACTGCTGAAACTACTTGGAGGGACTATAAAAAGCCCTCATGTGTATGGCCTAAGGGAGAGAGAGAATTATTGATATTATACTCTGTTGGTATTCCCTATCCAAGTATGATTCCCCGTGCCTCCTGCACTTTCCCAGTTCATTATAGGAAACCCTTGTTTCCTTGAGATGCTCATCTCCCTATATGTCATCTCGTATGCACCAGTTTGGAAGGAGTCTTAGCGAGGCAAGGGCTGGACGGATCCGGACGACGGTCTGCTCGAAGGCCGTGGAAGGATCAGGTGATCTCTCCACTTGTTACTTTTGTACATGCTATTTATAATACAGAAGTACCATGCTGTTCCCAAAATAAACGTGTTAGTGTATGCTTATATGTATGAGAATATTTGTTATACAAGCATTCATTATGATTTATTTAATGTTTTATATGAATCTCACTAACATTTAGAGTAGATATATGATGTACAACCAGTCCTTTTTGTTTTTTTCTTCTTGTCTTTCAGGTTAAGAAGGAAGGACGGTTGCTGGGGGTTTGAACCCTGCGGGATCCTCTTCAACCGTAGGACCTACGGGTAACTTTCTCATTCTACTCTATTTAGTTTTTCTGAACATGCATGGTTGCGTGAGTCTCTGTTAAGTAGCATGCCCCTGCTCTGTGGAGGTTGTAACCCAACGAACCTCTAGGGTGAAATTCCCCGAAACAATAGTTTGTACTCCAGATTCCAAGAGCACCTCTTGGGAATTTATCTATATGCTTTTTGAAGATGAAGAACCCAGGGTAACAAAAATAACAATCAGAACTGATGATTCTACCCCGGTATCTAGTTCTACATACAACTATATAACCAATTAATTTCTATATAGGATTACAACCCGACCCAAAATCCTTCCTTATATAAACATGATTAGATGGGTTATTGACAATGTGAACATCACCAAAAGGAATTTATTGACACAGAGGGAAATAGTAATTGTTTCATTTACCATAAATGATTTGAGCATGATGTATTAGTTGCCACAACCTCAACAAAAATATGACAAACAATTTGTAGAGAAGTTCATGAAAGCACGTGACCATCCATCATAGGCCATCAAAGACTGGAGAAGAGATTCAAACAAGCACAAGCGAGAAGAAAAGGGTATGTATGATGTTTCTTTCCTTGCTAACCCATATTGTCAAATAGCCACTATGTTATGTAGAATTTATGCTTAACCTACTACACAAAAATTCTCGGACTAGTGGCCACCAATCATTGACGTTTCCTCTGATGGATATATCATGGATTGGGGAAATATATTATCTGATAACATAGCCTCTCACACCTTAGCTTATAGGAGAAAACATGATTTTTGACACAACATAGTTCCTCCTTTTTATATGAGTTCCTACATAATGGATGCCCTATGTTTTACCTCTAATTTCACCTCTATGGGATGGAAATGGACTATAAATGACCCAACTCCTATCCATATTTATCATGATATTCTTTGGGACTCAAAGTATTAGCCTCATTTCTATAGAATTTTTCTTGGAGTAATGTTGCCAATTCATCATAGTGTCTTTGACAAGAAAGCTCCTAGGGTTTCCCCAGAAGCTGAAAATAATCTACTATCAATTGGAAACTAGTTTGGTGAAGAATATTTTACTTATATCCACATCTTTGGTAGCCTTGAAAAATCCCATGTTTTCCTATATATGTTCATGACAAACTACTTGCTCGAGAAATAACATACTAGATCGTATGTCATGGTATTTCAAAGGTCTTATAATATGCCAAAAAGACAATGTGGCCTGCTTTTCCTATTCATTGTGGTGTATATGCTCTGGATAATTACAAACATGTTGGTCTTCAAATTGATAATATTCACTGTTTAAAATTCCCAACTATTCCTAAGAGGCAGTATGATCCCAATAAAAATGCCAAAAAGGTTACAGGAAAGTCAAGTATCAGGCAGTTTTTTCATGAGCCAGATACATTTGATGACTTATTTGGAAAGGCCTTTTCCTATTCACTAGTTTTGAAACAAGCAGCAGCACAGTTGACTCCAGATGAGATAGCTCAATTCAACCAGTGCAGGGAGAAAAGGATTGCCAATTTTCCTATGGATTTATTGAAACTTCCTCAACAAATCATAGAGCAAGAGGATGCTATAATTGTTATTGACACACAGACTACTGATATAACTCAAAAAAAAGGGATAGGCACTTCCTCCGCTTCTCAAGTTGAAGAAATTTTCCCCGATAATAATCTTGACAAAAATTGGGAGTAGTTAAATCAAGTTATAAAAGAAACAGATCCTCAGGATCTTAAGACTCCATCACAATGAAAAGGCTTATATGATTCTAAAACTATAGAGAAGACCCTGTTTACTATTGAGGCTTCAGAGAAGCCTTTGGAGACAGATGATATAGAGATTATACTAGCATTCCCAACCTCTGAGGTTTTTTTAAAGGTTGAAGAGATTCCTCAACTTGACATATTCTACAATCCTCAACATAAATATGTAGTCAAGAGACAGAGAAAGAAAAGAAATATTGATCAATCCCAGGCCTTAAACTTTAAAGACACTTCTTTTGAGGTAGTATGGAAAGGTAAAAAATGCACCCCTGGAGAGGATCTCAGAAGACTCTCACAATTCACAGGAGCATATGCTACTGCCACTATAGAAAAATCCACCGAAGTACAACAAATTTTGAAGGAGAAAGATGACAAGATTATGCAGTTGGAATAGGGTACTTATAATGAAAATAAAATGATTGCTCAACAGTGGAAACGACAACTTGTAGAGATCCAGAAGAGTTTCGGTGCCCTTAAACTTCAAAATGACTCTGATTTGAGAATCCAATATGCTCAAATTCAAGAATTAAAACAAAGAATTGAACAATTGAAAGCTAATCCTAAATTGGCTGAGTTTAAAAGGAAGCTGGAGAATTAGATACTCTCCCTTCTCAACAACAAGTTACTTTCTGTTAGAAATTGTTCCAACAACCAATGCATTGGTAGATCATTTTTCCAACTTGAGAATATACTTTGAAGACATTGAAGAGAAAATTGTAGGCCACGTAACATGGAAATAAAACAATGAAGGGAAATAAACCAATTTCCCAAGGATAGATGAATCACAGAAAGAGATAGCCTTTAGAGAATGGGAAATATGCCTTAAACATTCAGAAACAACAATATTCAATGTGAGGGACATCTCCAGTGACCTCATTGAATCTATCAGTGAAAAATTACTGCAAGAAAATATTATTCCCAACTATCCCAAAGGAAAGCTGCCAAATATCAAATTGTTGACCAAAATATGGCAGGAATTGTCAAAGAATAAGCCTGACAACATTGAAAATCTATCAATGATTGACTTAAAATGCCATTAGAATTTCTCAGTTAAACCTCATAGTCAATGATTGATGTTGAGATGTTTATCTAACGCATCCAATCATATGATGCCAACACTTAGGGATATTATATTTACTGTTCAAATGCGGATACAACCACAATCTCCACTTAAATTGAAGCCTATGACAGATATTTACGAGTTGAGGCAACGTATGGGAGGGCAGTCTTCATCACAATCTTAGCCAAGTTGTTACGACAGAGTCTAAAATTGTCTTATCATTTTATTTTAAGCATTGTTTGTTAAAACTGCTTCACTTTTATTATGATTTTCTATATTTTTATTTAATTGAAAAACTATAAATCCCCTTCATTTTAATGGAGAAGGGATTCGGAATTTTGGAGAGAAGGATTTTGTTTGCACTAGTGTAACTAAAGTTATCTTAATAGAAGGCTGAAACACTGCTATTTTGTCATGAGCAGAGTTACAATATATCAGGTACTATTATCTGTTTGTTTTTCCTTTTCTTAAGGGTTAAATAGTTATTTGATTTCAATTTATCATATATGTGTTGCACACAGTTATACATTTTAACTATTTTTATGTGTGATTGAAATCATATGGTATATGTATAAATAATGAAATCATATATATGTGTGATAAGTTTTATTAGTGAAATTTAATTAATTAAAATTTAATTAAATTTATTTTTCATTCTATGTTTTAACTTCATATTTTTTTTATAATCTATATTTTCATTTTGCTTATGAAATCCTTTTATATCACATATGTATTTATAAACTTTCCTGGGATAGAAATTAGTTTTAAGTATTCATTATGTTTAAAATATTAGTTACATTAAAACCATTACATATCCATCCCATATTTTTATAACTTTGTTTGAATGGGAAATTGGTCCCATAATCCCAGTAAGAGCCACCAATCCAAATGGAAAAGGATCTGCTCTAAGGTCTAGACTAGGTGGTTTTCCCCAATGTTGAGGAAAAATTTTCAATCCATCAACATTTTTGGCGCTAGAAGGAGGGTCATCAAACTATGAATGGCAACAAAGTCTTCTCTGAAATCTAAAGGCCATTCAAAAATATGTTCTCCCTCGAAATACCCTCCAACTTCAATATCACATTCTAAATATCCAGACTCAATTCTAAATCCATTCTAAATATCTGAATTTGTTCACTTAACCACTGAATCTCCTAGCTTAGTCTCAAAGAAAAGAGGACACATTTCCACTTAGACAAATCTAGTTTCAGAGACACCACAGATGAAAATTTTGATTAATATATTGGAATGAATTTCCATATCTGGAGAAAAGGTTGTCCAATATGATATTTCTGAAGGAAGTATTTCCACATCCTTTAAATATTCTGGTGTTTTGACTAGATAATAGAGTGAAAAACTTGGAATCCAACCCTTTGAATTTCATTTACCCACTCATCTAACAAGAAAAGACACTTCAAAAGAAGAATCTTCAGCCAGTGAGATCACTTCAACTTCTCCACCTCAAACTCCTCCTCCCAACTCCTTTTCTTCCCAAACTCCTTCTCCCAACCCCTTTTCTTTCCAAACTCCTCTACCTTCTTCTTATCACCCTCTTTCTCTCATTTCCACTCAATCCTCTCCTTCAAAAATAGCTAGTACTACAGGGGCATCATATTCAATAGTAAACCCTTCTACAACCCTTAGCTCAAGTACTATCCCTACTGAACCCACTCCTCAAAGAATGACTAATCGACCATGGAATAACCTAGGAGAAATTCAAATGGCAGCACCATTACATCCTCTTCCTAAACATCCATGGATATGGTTACCCAAATTTAATCCTGATGATGGCCTCCCTGCAAAGGAACATCTTCATAATTTCATGTTAGCCATCAATTTGAATGGAGTTACAGAAGAAGATTGTGTTGTTAGAATTTTTCCTTACACATTTGAAGGATTAATAGGGTCTTGGTATTTCTCATTACCTATTGGATCATTTACTAGTTGGGATATATTTGAGGAGAAGTTTTTAATGAAATTTGGAGATGATAAACAACTGCAACCTTACTTGATGATTTTTCAAATATTAAGATCAATTCAAATGAGAAAATAAAATATTTCAACTCAATATTTAATAAGTTGCTAAATAAAATTCTAGAAACTTCTAGACCTAGTGCTGATGTGCAAATTGAATGGTACATTAGTGCTCTTCCTTCAAATATTGTTATGTTTATAGATATATCTAATAAAATAGCACTACTTGATAACATTAAGGAAGCTTTATCTGTAGAAAAGATATTTCTGGCCCTTGATAATAATATGCTATCGAAAAAAGAAATCAAACCAAAAAATTCACTTTTAGAGATGAATCCAAGAAGAAAGATCCTAAATATACTTTATATTTGAAAGGATTACAAAAGGTTCTGAAAACAATGTCCAATTAAATGGTAGAAATTAAGAAACAAGTTGTTGACTCTTTGAAATATTCTTATCGACCTTTCAAAAGAAATCGTCCATCTCAATCACAACCTCCTACCATTATATCAAACGCAAAATTTGATCAAGATGATGATGAGGAAGAAACAATTTTATCTGTCGAAGAATCACAAGAAGATGAAATACTTGAAGCACATGGTTTATGGGACTTCACTCTCACCACTTCATAAAATGAAGAGCAAGAGGAAGCCCTACCAGTAAGTAACATAAGTAAGGGGCCTGTTAGAGTCAGCTTTTGCAGCCTTCCTCCAGTGATCAAACATGCTCTTTCAAAGTGATTTTAAAGTGTCAAGGTCAAATTTTGTCGTTTCAAGGAGTCTTCAAGCAAAATTTGATCACTAGGCATTAGGTCTAGGGTTGGTCTTCACTCTTTTCAAATTTGTCCAAATGTCAGTCCATGTCACCATTCAGCTGAGTGTACCATCATTCAGAGAGTTGTCATCATCATTTCAAGTTCCATTGGGTCATTCTACATCTCGTTCATGCTTCAGTTGTGCCTAGGTAAGGTCCATTTCCCTCTCCTAGGGTTTTGGAGGTAATTTCTCTTGGATGGTCAAATCATCGAAAAACTTGTATCCTGATGTTCATAAACCTTCCCCTATCATTAATTCACCTAATTAAACACTTCCCATCACTGAGATCCCCCAAATTCCTCATTTTTGCACAAACCCTAGTTTCTAGCCAAAACTTGGCAATTTCCTAGGCTAGGCCTGTGTTTTGCCCTTTTGGACCCCTTCCCCTCACTCAATCTCTGTGATTCCACTTACCCCTGCTTCCTAACATCCCTCCCTACTTCCAAAAATTTCCCCAAGAATTTATAAGCCCCTTACCCCCTTCGTTTCGCTTCATTTCGACAAAATTCCTTGTTTCACACATCGGGGTAAGTTTCACTCAAAAGATGTTTCAGAGCAATAAAAGATGAATTTTGGAAAAATGAGAGAGGTTTTTGTCCACAACATCTCAAGGAAGAAAAACCTCCTTCACTTTTTACACAGGTATCATGGTTTTATAGAAATGTCAAAAATTCCTTTGCCTCAGGAGAATTGAATGCACCTCTGAAGTGACTTTGGGAAAATCAATATTTCTCCTAGAATGTTTGGCCAACTGACTTTCTTGATGAGTCAAATGATAACTAGACAGAAAGACCTTTCCAATGAGCTATCATGAGCTCAATTTGGAGTTGAGGAAGACCTTCAAAAGTTGACTGCAACAGCACTCTGCCTTGAGGCAGCCTCATTCTGCTCATTTTGACTAGTGTTGGGAGATTTGGTTTTTGACAGGGTAAATGGAATCAAAATTGCATAATTCCACTTTTTTTGGCAATTATACTCCAATAGCTTTCCAACGAGCTATCACACGCCCGATTTGGACACCGGGAAGGCCTCCAAAAGCTTCCTGCAAGAGAAACGCGACCCACCTGGGGCCCGAGCGACCCACCTGGGCAGAGCGACCCACGCAGGTCAGTTCAGCAGTGTAAGTTTGCAAGGGGCGCGACCCACCTGGGCTGAGCGACCCACGCAGAGGCTGCGCGACCCACGCATCAAAAGAGGTCCAAAATTTCATTTTGAGCGCCCAGTTTCATTTTGGATTGCCTCCAACGGCCTTCAAACAGGTTTTTAACAATTGCTCAATGGTTTTTAATGTGTTGGGGGCATCATTGATGATTTCAAAACATTTGAAATGGAAGAGTAAACCCTACAGTCATGGCAGCTTAGTTTCTTCAGGGTTTAAAATGTATATGGATGGTTTTATGAGCATTTTACCACCTTGTATCATTGATATATATCCACCTTGGCATATGTGTTAAAACCCCATTGTTTTCATACCCATTATACCATCGTGGCCATCGTTATTGCTTTACCATTGTCAAGGCTTGTGTTCCATGGTGATTATGGTCGTGTTGTGTCTCACTTCCCAATGATTAAAACATTCTCATAACTCTGTTTTCACTGCCCATTTACACTTATAACTCTGTTGTTATGGCCCATTGACAAACACGTTCATATGATGCATTGCTTCCTTTGACAAGATTTGCCCAATATTCTAAAGGCTGCTCACTTCCTTTGGTCAATTTTCACTTGTAATTAAACAGAGATATTATCATTGCTTGTTTCCTTATGATGCTTTGACGGTGGAGAATATTTGTTGGGTGTTAAAACGCACATCATAACTTTGTTTTCACTGCATTTATATCAGTATACATAGTGCCAATAGCTTGTTCAGAGCCATGTCAGAGACAGAGTCAGTGTAGGAGCAGGAGTCGAACAATGACTCAATCGTTGAGGTTGATGCACTGAGATGGAGCATACCAGTGCACCAGTAGTGGTAACATATCAGAGAAGCCACAGAGCTTTGTTTCAACATCACGACGAGTACTATCTTCACCCGAGGTGGAAGGGGTCTCGTTGACTTCATCAGCAACGCGAGTACTATCTCCACATGGCGTGGAAGGGGTCTCGCCTTCTTCATCAGCGCAGGTACATTCACGGGATAATGATGGAGACAAAGACACCAAGGTCCCATTTTTCATTTTCAACAGGTTGAACATACACATTGCTACATCATGACTGACAACAACACATCATACAACCGAGACAGTGTTTTCATCACAGGAACTGCATGCACCAGGAGAGCACTAAAATGGCGGAAAAGGCTTGATCCACTCCGGATTTTGACCGAGGCTTCATTGACTGAGCAAGACACATGATGGAGGACCTCCGCTCCGAATTTGGGCAAATTCGGAGAAAATTTTGTCATTTTCAAATTTTTGGTCTAAAAAACAGGTTTTGCAGCTACGTGGGTCGCGCGCTCATGCGCTCGCTTTTTTTGAGACACTTGCTGGAGAAGATTTTTACATTTTTGGATTTTTCATGGTTAATTATGCATCCTCTGAAATCAACTTAGCATTTCAACAAAATCTGGATGGTCAAACAGCTCAAAAACACCATGAAAATCACCTTGCTGCCACCTTTTGCACCAGCAGGAAGTACCTCTGGGAGAATGAGGTTTTGGAGGTTCAAATCAACTCCAAATTCATAAATTCCACTTGTGTTGGAACGTAGACATCCAGGGCTTTCCAACGAGCTATCATGAGCTCAATTTGGATGCCGGGAGCTACCTCAAAATTAGCCTGGAACATGAGCGACCCACGCAGTTCAGGAGCGACCCACCTAGAAATTTTTCTGAATTTTCAGCTGCCAGCTCAGTATTTCGCCTATTATGGACCAGTTTTGTTTATGGGTAGAATTTTTGGGTTTTATGATGTAAATTCAATGTTTGATATGTAACTTTGGCTTTTTTTTATCTCTTCTAGAAGATTCACTCTCAAATGAGTAAAAAATCATGTAATGGATCAGTTTCCACTCTTTTAGAGGCAAGTTGTTAGCTGCCTAGATTGTAGTTCCATGATTAGAATTGGTTGAAACTGATCCCTGAAGAGGGAATTCAACCCCTAGAGGTGGGGAAAGGTGTTAGAGTGATCTATATATTGTAATTTCTCAATCATTTTCAGAGGTTGGAGAGGTTGGACTCTTGGGATACTTTTGATACCATTGTACATATTTTTCATATTTTGGCTAAGGAAAGATCAGGGGTTTTGCGGCACTTGTTGGGATTCTTGTGGTGTTCTTTTCTTGATGATGTTTCTCCTTTGTTTACTGTAAGTTTCTTCATGTTTAATGTTTCCATCCTTTCATTATGCTTCTGAACTAAATTGAATGAGTGAAATAAGGTTGAATCCATTGTTTACAGTGCTTAGCCTTTGAATTCAGTTAGTTCTATATGTTTTCAGTTGTTTGGAGAGGATCCAAGTTCTTCTTTGCCCTCTTCAGCTCCTCGTCGGTCTAATCTGTCCATATATCCAATCAAAAGCATCAAGACATTCACCTACCTCGCCCCAACTCGAAATCTGCAAAGGTCTGACCTTATCCCCGGACCCAAAATTTGTTTTTCCCATTTCTCCAACGAAAACCCAAAAATCAAAATCAAACATTCCTATCTCTTTACTAGCCTAAAATCAGTATTCATTGTTCATTATAAGTCATCTCAGCCCCTCTGAAAACCTTTTTCCAAGATAGACCCGGAGAGAGCCCTCTCCTGTCCTCGTAGGGCTAGCTACGAGGCTGAGCGTGGTTTGATGTAGCCTTGAGTTTTACCTTATTTTAGCCTAAGGTAGATTTGAGCGCTAACATAGTGGCGACCATACTGGGGAAGAAATTGGTTTGCTGGTTAGTGTTGTTTTATTTATAGCTACAGACAGAGTCTGAAGTCACGCCAGGTAGCCTTCGAACTGCACATTGCTCTGCGAGTGCATAGTAGATAAACACTGCTTCAGTCGATCTCCGGTCTAGCTTGTAATCGTAACACTTAACTTATAAATTGCCCCATTACGTGTATCAAGTTCAGATCTGATCGTTGATGGTGAACAACGGTCAAACATCGCAAGGCTGAAATCATTCACCTGGCGACTTCATTCACTGAAAGATCCAGACAATCAATGCTTCATGGTGACTTCACTGCAGGGAGATCAGTAGCTGTGAGATTTTCAAGATGGACCGAATCACGAGAAGATATGCTCCCATGAGCCGAGATCACATTCCAGGTTTTCCGAATAAGATGCCCAAGGTAGATTGGTCAAGGAATCTGCCTACGTTTAATGATGATGGTAAGAAAGATGCTGCTTTACATTTGGTTAGATTTCACATGCATATTCGCAAGTTGAAGGTGGCTTTTCCTGAAGATTGTTTGATGAAGATATTCCTAGCCACTCTGGAAGGTGAAGCCCAATCTTGGTATGAAAATTTGCCGCTGGCCTGTATATATTGTTTGAAGGATTTTCATGCCTTGTTCATTGAAAGATATCGAACATCTTATCCATCGTTAAAATTAGTTCATGACTGTTGCAAACATGCTTTTTCTTTTATTGAAAGCCTTGAGAAATATTATGAAGATGATAATTTCATGGATGATGAAATCATGGAGGCTCTATATGAGAATCCATTTCAGCAACATGAAGAGAACCTAAAGGATACCTATCAAGGTGCTCAGGAGACTTTGCAGCAGGTTGATGGCCATATGGCTGAAAATGATGAAAGGGAGAATGTCATTTCAGATCTGCCCACAGAAGACAGCAGCATGCAAGTAAGTCCAGTTCTAATTTCAGATCGTGATAATGTCCAGACAACTACTTCAGATTCAGATTTAGATCATGATGACCAAGCATATCTTGTGTTGAAGCCCATCAAGGAGAACTCTGTTGTTGAAATCATCTGGGATGCAGAAGACACAGTAATGGATCCAAATGTTCTCAGTCATACTGTCAGCCCATCATTAGAACACAGCCTTCATGAAGAAGCAATCCAGTCAGTTCATGAAAATCAGAATGAGATCTTTGTGCAAGTAAGTGATAAATCTCCTTTCAATAGCTCAGTAATGAACGATAGTTTGAAAGCCCTATCATATGAAGATAACTACTGTTTAAGCAGAAGAAAACAAAAAACATTGTCTCCTTTGTCTGAAGATGAGATAGATCAGCTTTTGAAAGGTCTTGTTACAGCCCAAGCTACAGCAGATTTGCAGTGCACACATAATCAGGAAAGTGTTGGTGAAACTTCTTCCTCTGTTGAAAAAGATGATTGTCTTGTAATCAGTAGTGTAGATCAGCAAACAGATAATTTTTTCCTTCACAAAAATGATAAGGCTGTCATGTTTGATAACCTTGAAGATTGTTTTTTGTTTAAGAATGACCTAGATCATGAAATTGAAGAGTATATGCTAGAATTGCTCATGGTCAAGGAACCTACAGCTAACACTCAGATGGCAGATTTGTGCATCTCTATCCCTCAGAAATCAATTGTCCTTTCAGATCAGAGTGAGGTGAATACTAGTATTTTTGTAGCTGGATCTCCATATAAGCCAGTGCTTCAAGATTTTCAAGATCCCTTCAGCATTCTTCTGCAAACATTAGAAAGGATAAATATTGCTTGGTTCATTATCATAAGATTTGGTTTCAGTGGTTATTTTGAGTTGCCTACAGGTTCATCAGTCCGCCTGCTCAGGGAGAATAAGAGCAGAAATTTGGGGTGTAGCCATCTGCTGGATTGGTTACATTGGAAGACCCACTACACATGATTGTATATATCACAGCAGTATTGCAGGTGGTTTTCATCATGATTCCAAATCTTGATGGACTACTGCCTTTTTCAAAAAGCTTGGTAAAGTTTTGTTTTAATTCAGTCATGAGTCATTTGTCTTTGGTCTGTTGAGTCAGTTTTTTCAAGTTATTTCAGTTTGCCATCGAGTCGGTTTGAGTCAAGTTTCAGTCAAGTTTCAGTCAGTTTTCAGTCAAGTTTTCATTCAATAAATGTGTCAAAGGTTTTGTGTTATCTATTCAAATAATGATTCCATCGCCCAATGGATGAATGCACTGGTCTGCTCTCCCAAAGATCTGCCGTTCTTGGCACCTCCACGGAGCTGGAGCCACCATCCCCATTGGAGCCAATGTTAGAGTCAGCTTTTGCAGCCTTCCTCCAGTGATCAAACATGCTCTTTCAAAGTGATTTTAAAGTGTCAAGGTCAAATTTTGTCGTTTCAAGGAGTCTTCAAGCAAAATTTGATCACTAGGCATTAGGTCTAGGGTTGGTCTTCACTCTTTTCAAATTTGTCCAAATGTCAGTCCATGTCACCATTCAGCTGAGTGTACCATCATTCAGAGAGTTTTCATCATCATGTCAAGTTCCATTGGGTCATTCTACATCTCGTTCATGCTTCAGTTGTGCCTAGGTAAGGTCCATTTCCCTCTCCTAGGGTTTTGGAGGTAATTTCTCTTGGATGGTCAAATCATCGAAAAACTTGTATCCTGATGTTCATACACCTTCCCCTATCATTAATTCACCTAAGTAAACACTTCCCATCACTGAGATCCCCCAAATTCCTCATTTTTGCACAAACCCTAGTTTCTAGCCAAAACTTGGCAATTTCCTAGGCTAGGCCTGTGTTTTGCCCTTTTGGACCCCTTCCCCTCACTCAATCTCTGTGATTCCACTTACCCCTGCTTCCTAACATCCCTCCCTACTTCCCAAAATTTCCCCAAGAATTTAGAAGCCCCTTACCCCCTTCGTTTCGCTTCATTTCGACAAAATTCCTTGTTTCACACATCGGGGTAAGTTTCACTCAAAAGATGTTTCAGAGCAATAAAAGATGAATTTTGGAAAACTGAGAGAGGTTTTTGTCCACAACATCTCAAGGAAGAAACACCTCCTTCACTTTTTACACAGGTATCATGGTTTTAGAGAAATGTCAAAAATTCCTTTGCCTCAGGAGAATTGAATGCACCTCTGAAGTGACCTTGGGAAAATCAATATTTCTCCTAGCATGTTTGGCCAACTGACTTTTGTGATGAGTAAAATGATAACTAGACAGAAAGACCTTTCCAATGAGCTATCATGAGCTCAATTTGGAGTTGAGGAAGACCTTCAAAAGTTGACTGCAACAGCACTCTGCCTTGAGGCAGCCTCATTCTGCTCATTTTGACTAGTGTTGGGAGATTTGGTTTTTGACAGGGTAAATGGAATCCAAATTGCATAATTCCACTTTTTTTGGAAATTAGACTCCAATAGCTTTCCAACGAGCTATCACATGCCCGATTTGGACACCGGGAAGGCCTCCAAAAGCTTCCTGCAAGAGAAACGCGACCCACCTGGGGCCCGAGCGACCCACCTGGGCAGAGCGACCCACGCAGGTCAGTTCAGCAGTGTAAGTTTGCAAGGGGCGCGACCCACCTGGGCTGAGCGACCCATGCAGAGGCTGCGCGACCCACGCATCAACAGAGGTCCGAAATTTCATTTTGAGCGCCCAGTTTCATTTTGGATTGCCTCCAACGGCCTTCAAACAGGTTTTTAACAATTGCTCAATGGTTTTTAATGTGTTGGGGGCATCATTGATGATTTCAAACATTTGAAATGGAAGAGTAAACCCTACAGTCATGGCAGCGTTGTTTCTTCAGGGTTTAAAATGTATATGGATGGTTTTATGAGCATTTTACCACCTTGTATCATTGATATATATCCACCTTGGCATATGTGTTAAAACCCCACTGTTTTCATACCCATTATACCATCGTGGCCATCGTTATTTCTTTACCATTGTCAAGGCTTGTGTTCCATGGTGATTATGGTCGTGTTGTGTCTCACTGCCCAATGATTAAAACATTCTCATAACTCTGTTTTCACTGCCCATTTACACTTATAACTCTGTTGTTATGGCCCATTGACAAACACGTTCATATGATGCATTGCTTCCTTTGACAAGATTTGCCCAATATTCTAAAGGCTGCCCACTTCCTTTGGTCAAGTTTCACTTGTAATTAAACAGAGATATTATCATTGCTTGTTTCCTTATGATGCTTTGACGGTGGAGAATATTTTTTGGGTGTTAAAACGCACATCATAACTTTCTTTTCACTGCATCTATATCAGTATACATAGTGCCAATATCTTGTTCCAGGCCATGACAGAGACAGAGTCAGAGTATGAGCAGGAGTCGGACAGTGACTCAATCGTTGAGGTTGATGCACTGAGATGGAGCATACCAGTGCACCAGTGGTGGTAACATATCAGAGAAGCCACAGAGCTTTGTTTCAACATCACGACGAGTACTATCTTCACCCGGGGTGGAAGGGGTCTCGTTGACTTCATCAGCAACGCGAGTACTATCTCCACATGGCGTGGAAGGGGTCTCGCCTTCTTCATCAGCGCAGGTACATTCACAGAATAATGATGGAGACAAAGACACCAAGGTCCCATTTTTCATTTTCAACAGGTTGAACATACACATTGCTACATCATGGCTGACAACAACACATCATACAACCGAGACAGTGTTTTCATCACAGGAACTGCATGCACCAGGAGAGCACTAAAATGGCGGAAAAGGCCTGATCCACTCTGGATTTTGGCCGAGGCTTCATTGACTGAGCAAGACACATGATGGAGGACCTCCGCTCCAAATTTGGGCAAATTCGGAGAAAATTTTGTCATTTTCAAATTTTTGGTCTAAAAAACAGGTTTTGCAGCTACGTGGGTCGCGCGCTCATGCGCTCGCTTTTTTTGAGACACTTGCTGGAGGAGATTTTTACATTTTTGGATTTTTCATGGTTAATTATGCATCCTCTGAAGTCAACTTAGCATTTCAACAAAATCTGGATGGTCAAACAGCTCAAAAACACCATGAAAACCACCTTGCTGCCACCTTTTGCACCAACAGGAAGTACCTCTGGGAGAATGAGGTTTTGGAGGGTCAAATCAACTCCAAATTCAGAAATTCCACTTGGGTTGGAAAGTAGACATCCAGGGCTTTCCAACGAGCTATCATGAGCTCAATTTGGATGCCGGGAGCTACCTCAAAATCAGCCTAGAACATGAGCGACCCACGCAGTTCAGGAGCGACCCACCTAGAAATTTTTCTGAATTTTCAGCTGCCAGCTCAGTATTTCGCCTATTATGGACCAGTTTTGTTTATGGGTAGAATTTTTGGGTTTTATGATGTAAATTCATGTTTGATATGTAACTTTGGCTTGTTTTTATCTCTTCTAGAAGATTCACTCTCAAATGAGTAAAAAATCATGTAATGGATCAGTTTCCACTCTTTTAGAGGCAAGTGGTTAGCTACCTAGATTGTAGTTCCATGATTAGAATTGGTTGAAACTGATCCCTGAAGAGGGAATTCGACCCCTAGAGGTGGGGAAAGGTGTTAGAGTGATCTATATATTGTAATTTCTGAGGCATTCTACAGGTTGGACTCTTGGGATACTTTTGATACCATTGTACATATTTTTCATATTTTGGCTAAGGAAAGATCGGGGGTTTTGCGGCACTTGTTGGGATCCTTGTGGTGTTCTGTTCTTGATGATGTTTCTCCTTTGTTTACTGTAAGTTTCTTCATGTTTAATGTTGCCATCCTTTCATTATGCTTCTAAACTAAATTGAATGAGTGAAATAAGGTTGAATCCATTGTTTACAGTGCTTGGCCTTTGAATTCAGTTAGTTCTATATGTTTTCAGCTGTTTGGAGAGGATCCAAGTTCTTCTTTGCCCTCTTCAGCTCCTCGTCGGTCTAATCTATCCATATATCCAATTTTAAGCATCAAGATCATCACCTACCTCGCCCCAGCTTGAACTCTGCAAAGGTCTGACCTTATCCCCGGACCCAAAATTTGTTTTCCCATTACTCCAGCGAAAACCCAAAAAACCAAAAATCAAACATTCCTATCTCTTTACTAGCCTAAAATCAGTTCTTATTGTAAGTCATCTCGCATCCTATTGTTTATTTTCTCGAGATTGACGGAGAGAGCCCTCTCCTGTCCTCGTAGGGCTAGCTACGAGGCTGAGCGTGGTTTGATGTAGCCTTGAGTTTTACTTCATTTCAGCCTGAGGTAGATTTGAGTGCTAACAGGGCCTACAGATACATCTCCATCAAATGAAAAACAAAAGTCCCCTGCTCCTTCTACTAAAGAAAAAGGTATTGTTAAAAAGATTGTTCCTACACCTTCTGACTATGTTCCAACTACTTCTAAATATTATTCTTCATATAAAACTTTGGTAGTCTCTGATACTATAGATTATAATATTGTGGAAGAAATTAAAAAGGTCAAGGCAAACATTTCCCTATATGAGGTCATCGAGTTAAAACAACAACATAAGTTTTTACTCAAAGAGATGAATGCAGTACCCACAGATCCATTACCTAAGTCTATCACTTCAAAAGCCTCAAAAGGAAAAAATAAAACCCCCAGATGTCTCCTTAGATAAGATTGACCCTTCTAATTCTATTCTAATTGGAGACAGATCCAATTCCCACACACCTCCCTTTTTATTGAATTTTGAAATTTTCAACAAGAACGTTCACAACTCTTTAGTGGATTCTAGTGCATCATCTAACATCCTTTCTTATGCGGTTTTCCTTAAATTAAACATTTCACCTAAGAAGTTTGTTTTTCAAATTGTTCAATTAGACCACACAAAATTCAAATTTTTGGGAGAAATGAATTACATTTTAATTAGATTATCTTCCAATTTGAAGGTTTGTCAAATAAGAGATATATTAGTGGTAGACATTCTTGAATTTTATGGTCTTATATTAAGAAGAGGTTGGTTTGAAAAAATACATGGTTACTTTGCAACTGATTGGTCACACATGTGGCTTCCCTAAAATGGAAAACCCGATAAAATTTGTGTTGATAGGGAGAAACATAGGAAAATATTCAGTGACTGATTTTGAAGAAGAAAATGAATTAGTAGTATTCATAAATAACATCCTTGGAAATTATTCTCTTGAATCTTTCTTTGGTAACTTTCCAACACATAAATCTACCTTTATTATTGATTCAGTTTCCTCTCAGATTGAAATTGTTTCTCAAACATATTCAACTAGATGTATAAATATTGTAGAAAACCCTGTAAATAAGTGTGATAATTTAATTTGGACTCTTTACTTTGATGGATAAAAATATAGTGATGGTGCAGGAGCTGGTTGCATTATAGTAAACTTTGAAGGTGAAAAAGCAATGGTTGCACACAAATTGGAATTTGATTATACCAATAACATTTCTGAATATGAAGCATTGGAACAAGGCTTACTTAAGGCCATTAGTCTTGATGTAAAATACCTTAAATTTTTCGGTAATTCATAAATTGTAATCAAACAAGTTAGAAACAACATTCATTGTGTTTATATTCATATCAAGCATTACCAATATTTGATCCAAGACTTAACTTCTAATTTCACTGCATACAACATAATTCCAACCCCAAGTCTAAAAAATTCTAGTGCTGATATTCTAGCCAGTGTTACCTCCAAACTCATTCCACCTAAAGATTTTAGTCCTGATATATTTTCTATTGAGTTAATTTTCCACCCCTCCATTCTAGAAAATATAACCAAATGGTGTGTATTTAATGATGACAATGACATTCTAAGTTTTTTAACCTCTGAAGGATATTATTCTTATCAAATCATTGATGAGGATGAACATGACAGGTAGAAAAATAAATCTTCTGAAGAGAACAATTTTCCTAAACTTGTTGTAAAATTAGAAGACTTGTATGATTTGAAAGATAGGTTCAAAAAGTTAACTAATTGCAAAATCCAAATCTCTACGTTAAGATTTGAATTTTTAACCTAGGATCTGGTCATAAACCCTAGAACATTAATTTAGGGCTTGGTATTACACCAGATTAAAGATCTCCTTTCATCCATTTGTTAAAAATATATAAGAATGTATTTTCTTGGAGTTATGATGATCGAAAAACTTATGATACATCTATAGTTCAACATACCATACCTACGTTTCCATATGTTAAACCAATCCAACAAAAACTCAGGAAGATTCACCCCAAATGAGAAGCTCAAATTAAGACTGAGTTAAATAAGTTACTCAAAGCCAAAATCATATTCCTGGTCAAGCATTCCAAGTGGGTTTTTAATCTTGTGCCAGTTAGAAAGAAGAATGGAGACATTATAATTTGCATAGATTTTAGGAATTTGAATAAAGCGTGTGAAAAGGATAACTTCCCTTTGCCTCTGCTGGAAATTTTCTTACAATCTATTGCAGGTTTGTAACTAATTTCAATTTTATATGGTTTTTTAGGCTATAACCAAATCCCTCGGCATCTCAGAGATAGACTAAAAACTACATTCAAGACCGATTTGGGAACACATGCATACCAAAAGATTCCTTTTGGGTTAATCAATGTAGGAGCTACATTTTATATAGAAATGGATATGTATTTCAAAGGTTTTATCAATAAATATGTTGTAGTGTACTTAGATGAAAATACAATTTATTCAAAAAAGAAGACTAATCATCTTCATGATCTAAAACAAATCTTTGAAAGATGTAGAAAGTTCAGAATCTCTTTGAATCCTAAGAAGCCATTATTTTCTCTTAGTGAGGGTAAGTTGCTAGGATTTATTTTTTATAAAGAAGGAATTTGTATTGATCCAGAAATAATCAAATAAATATCAGAAATCCCCTTACCTCACAACAAAAAATCCATGCAATCTTTTCTTGGTCAGATAAATTTTGTCAAAATATTTGTTCTTGATTTTTCATAAATTGTTTTACCTTTGCAGGTTATGATAAAGAAGAAATAAATCTATAAATGGGGTCAAATTGAGAAAAAGTCTTTTGAATCGATAAAAAAATTCATTGTAGATTCTCCATCATTATTGTAGAGCCTCAAGACTGCCTCAATTTTGACATCCATTTCACTACCTTTTCGTCCTTTTTGTCAAACTCCATAAGCTCAAGCAAGTACTGATTTGCACATTTTTAGCCTAGTAAGGTACTTTAATGATCTCTTTTTCATATTTTAAATGTTTTTTTTTATTTGAATAAAACTTGTATATAGCTACAAAAAACATGCAATTCCGCATCTAATCTCTGTTTATGTAGCCACCGACATGGTCTAACATGTTCTGAAGAATGAATGAAGAAGTGGAGTACATGGGAAGTTGGGAAATGATCCATTCATGGATTCTATCCTATCTGCCTGTCCGGAATCAAGAAGGAAAGCGCCTAGGATTGTTGTCAAAGGGTTAGTCAAAGCAAGAACCGGAAAAAGCGAGAGAGAAGATTAAGATTCACGATTTGCTCTCCACGTAGCATATCGTAAAAGCAAAAAAAATAGCATTTCTGTTTAGAGTTTTATGCATAGTTTGATTAATCTCCAAAGGCATCATAGAATCAAACATTTAATTGGAATCTGTAATAAATACCGGGTTGTGTAAACCTAAAACAAGTTGGATTTTATCGTAAGACTGTCATATATTGAAACTCTGTTTTTATCAATTAAATGAGAAGGTGTTTCTAGAATCATTAGAATCATCGATTCATAGCTAGTTGTGAATAAGTTTACAACCATTATGTTGTGGAGGGACCCTGCACATAACAGGTTTAACAGTTTAGTTTTTTGTCATTTCATAGTTTAGTTTCTTATGCTTTTTGGAGTGTTTTCCGCATAGATATACGCTCCGTTTACTTTATTTTCTTATTGTAATTGGTAGCATATATATACTCTATTTACATTTTTGTTTCATATATTAAACATGTATTTCATTTTCGTACAGTATACATATGATTTGTTTTTATTCTCATTGCAAAATGCTTTCAAAATCCCATAGTATAGATGATCAGATTTGACATTATTACTTCATTTCTTGTTATTTTCATTTGCAAAATTTCATTATGATTATAATATATGATTTGATTTATAATTGATTAGGCATAGATTTAATTCAGATAGATGCTCTGCTTTATAATTGCATAGGTTTAGAGATGATTTAGATAGACACTTTTTTAGACTTAGAGATAATTTGGATTGATGTTTTGTTTATAATTGAATAGACTTAGAGATAGTTTAGATAGATGTTTTGTTATTGATTAAATAGATTTAGAAATAATTTATCATAGTGGTCGGCATAGGTTGATTTGAAATAGCTTAAGATTTATCATTTAGATTAATTTCTTTTTATGAAATATAAGTTTATCATAGATTAATTTCCTTTCTTAGATAAACATTTCATTTTCTTCCTTCTTGCAAGTTTTATCTTCCAGTCATTAGAATACTTTATTTAAGAGTGATTCATAGATTAATTTCCTTTATTAGATAAACATTTCCTTTTCTTATTTCTTGCAATTTTTATCTTTCGGTCATTAGAATAATTTCTTTAAGAGTGGTTACTTTTTAGTGATTTCTTGTTTTTAATTTCATTTACATAAAAACTCCAAAAACATACAAAAAATATTGAAGTTTCTTCTTGTTTCTAGTTTTCTTGAAGTCAATTGTTCACTTTTAGATAAGCTAAACTAGGATTCTCATCATAGCCTTCATATTTGAATTTAGATTTCATTTCACAAATCAATTTTAAGTTTCTCGGTTTCATTTGAACATTCAAGATAAACACAAAATCCTAAAAACAACTTTAAAAAATATAAAATAAACACAATGAATTAAGTAAGAAAAGACTTCTAGCATATATAGTGCACTTGCACTTCATAATATTACAAACTCTAATCGATAATTTAGGATAGAAATTTAAGACATTAAATTGACTAAACATTTTGGTGTCGTTGTTAGGGAAGTGTAATTAGGAGCCCTATCTCTTAATCTAAAAAAAAATACTACAACAAAAACATTAAAAAAATGATATGCGTAGAGAAATATATTCTAGAGGTAGATTTGTAGCTAGAGGTAGAAGTTTGATCCCCATTAAGGGAATTTTGAGGTCTAAAATGGGCCTCCTAAGGAAATAATAAAATAATAGCTAAACCAATAAAATAATATTTATGAATTTGAAATTCACTTTTTGCACCACAATCCATATAACCATAGTTAAATTCAATTAAAAATTTGTACCAAAATAAAATTAATAAAAAAATTATGTTGATGTGACTATAAATAAGAATGAGTTTTTCAAGAAAAAGTCATTATCATTGAACAACTAATGCATTTGTCCTTTGTACTTAAATAACTTAAAATAAAATATAAATATAAATTCTTAAATTCTTAATTATATTATATGTTATTAATTGAAATTTATATTATTTAAATTGTATAATAACATGTAATTAATATACTATATAAACATAATATAATATAATAAAAGTATAGGGATATGCATTGTTTCTTTTATTCAAAAAGAAATATGAAATGAAATTAATATATTTTTATTCAAAAAGTGTGAAATGACATTTATTATGAGTACTTTAAGACATAGATTTTCTGAGATCTTAAGATCAGAAATTGAGCCTATAGACTCTCCAACTTCATCAACTGAAGGAATTGTAGAAGAAGAAGACCCTAGGTCCCCAACAGAAGGAGTAATATTTTTAACCTCTACTAGAAAACAACTCTTATCCCAAGAGCTATAAATCCCAAGTGGAGAATAAGAATGAGTCTTATTTAATATACCATTGGTAAAGGAACCAGAAGAATCAAAATAGGAACAAATAATTCCAAATTTAGAAACCTATATTAGTTCTGAGGAATCTACAATGGCTAGAGAAGGAGAAGGAGAAGTACATAATCTGAATGATGAACAATTAATACTAGGAGGAGGTATACCAAATATTGGAGATGGAGGACGAGGTAGAGGAAGAGGAAGGGGAGAAGAAAGAGAAGGAAGAGGAAGTAGAGAAGAATAAAATCCTGTTGAATTTCCTGTATTAGATGAGGATACAACTGCCACAATGAAGATTATCTCACCCTCCATCCTTCGCAATTTTCATGGATTAAGGAGTGAATATCCTGAAACATTTTTGTTTGAATTCAAAGTTTTATGTAGATCATATGACTACTTACTCGATTCTCAAAAGTTGAAATTGTTTCCTGCAAATATTAAGGATGCAACATTAAAATGGTTCATGGGCTTAATAACACATTGTATTAGGACATGGGAATAGGTGAAGAATGCATTCTTACAAAAATACAAGGATTATTGCACACCTCATAATCAGAAAGATGAAGCTTTTAAGATGATGCAAAGAGAATATGAAAACTTAGAGGACCTAATTGAAAGATCAGTTATAATCTAAAAAGGGCTAGGATGGAAAATTTGGGTGAAGATACTTTAAAAGCTCTCATTTTGAAAGCCATTAGAGATGAATGGATATATATTCTTAGTATGATGGGAAAGGGAGAGATTTCTCAACTATCATTACAGTGACATATCTGAATTATGCATACATCTTTCAAGAGGAAAGTCAAGAATTGGGAGGAGTTCAAGAGATCATATTCTCTCTAGAGTTAATAAATCTGCAGCTAGAAAATTAATTAGGGATTAAATAGGAAATTTTCTTGATGAATTCAAAACATATATTTTAGGGAATCTTAGTGAACAAATAGACACCATAAAATTACAAAATAAGCAAAGAGTTGAAAGTGATGCCTTATCTATCTTCTGTCCTAAATGCAGAAAGAAACATGCCATAAGAGAATGTCCTCTTGATTTAAAAATCATAGAGACCTATGTTATATGTACAAAAAACCATGAAACAAAAAAATGTCCTTCTATTCCATGTCTTAAGGTTGTTTACCAAGAGGAAATAGCTCCACACCAAGTAGATCCTCTTTGTTTTGTTACTAGAAGACCATGGCAAGGACCAAAAACTCAAGGTTTTAACACTCAGATGTATACTCAGCCCCCACAAAATAACTGTAATTCATCAATGTCGTGACAAAAACGCTGGTCTCAACCCTAACCTTGGACACAAGGAATGCACAATACTTATGGTAGATATTCTCAATATCAACAATGTCCTCAATCGTATCCGAACTATCCACCACAAAAATTTTCCCCAAACGAGTCAACAACCTCAATTTCCAAATAATAATCCATAACTTTCATTACCATTTCAACAAAGGCCAAACCAACTACCTGCCCAGCCACTTCCAAACCCAAACAATAAAAATGAAAAACCTATTTATAACATGGAGGGGCAAAATTTTTAGAATTATATGATAACTCCACTAGATATTAATGACGTTCAACTTATATTTGGTAGGATATTAAAGAAGAAGTTTCCTTCTGTTGTTATGCGGGAACAAATAAAAGATGATCAATCTAACGAGGAGATTTCTCTTCATCCAGATAAAAATATTCAAAATAAAAATAATAATTCTAGAGAAGAGACATCTCTTCATCAGAATCAAAATTTTCAAAATCAAACACAATATAACCCAATAAACTCAACTCCTATCATAGAGCAACTTTCGGTATCTATACCAAAACCTCATTTTCCTGAAAGATTACAAATTGATAAAGGGTTAGAAAAACAAATCATGTTTCCTAACTATGATATATTAGATGAATTAAATAATTTTTGTATCAAAATTACTTTCTTACAAACCATTAAAGAAATTCCAATCCTTGCAAAAACAATAAGAGAGTCGAGTATAAATAAATCTGGAAGAAAAAACAGGAAGTAAAAATAATACAATTAGTGGGAAAAATTGCAGATATCATGATGGGAAAAATAGCCATACATAAATATCTGGATCCAGGAATCCCCATTGTGAAAACACACATAAATGGTATTGAGATCCCAAACACATTGATCGACTCAGGATTAGCCATAAACATCATGAGTAAACAAACTATGGAACAACTAAAACTTCCAAATCTTTAATATACACCAACATTACTACAACTAGCAGATCGATCAATAATAAAACCTTATGGTGTATTAAAGACATTTATGTATCCTTAGATTCTTGGTAATATCCAGTTGACTTTATGATCTTAACTCCCAAGAATAACTTAGGAGGAAATCCATTGATATTAGGAAGACCTCGTTTAGCTACAGCTGATGCTTTCATTAGTTGTAGATATAGTGATATGTTTATCTCTGATGGAAGTTCAACAAATAAATTCACTTTATATACTCCATCAAAAGCAATTATAGAAGTATAAAATTAAGAATGGATGGATGATGACAATGGCATACAACCTATTTTTACTATCTCACACAGTAGTGAAGAAAATCAAATTCTAAATTCAATAGAAAATCATGAATCATCTTCACAATATGAGAATAGTCAAAATTTTCAGGAACAATGTAATATTGAATACTTATGATCCAGGCAAATGTATTTATATTCTATGGAAGAATTTGGTAATTCTTCAATATTCCCAAGTAAAACTTTAAACATGAACAAAAACCTAGCAAAATTTCAAAAAGAGGAGTTAATAAAAACATTGCAAAAACATTCTTCTGCATATGCATGGGAATACACTGACATGAAAGGAATCAACCCTGAAACTTGCATACATCATATCTATATTGAGGAGAATTCTAGACCAATCAAACAACCTCAAAGAAGAATGAATCCAAATCTTAGGGAAATTGTAAAGGAAGAACTAAAAAAACTGTTGAATGTAAACTTTATTTATCCAATATCAAACAGTCAATGGGTTTCACCTTTAGTAATTTTCCCTAAAAAGAATGGAAAATGGAAAGTGTGTATTGATTATAAGGAGTTGAATGAATCTACTTTAAAAGATCACTTCCATTATCTTTCATAGATCAAGTTTTAGATACACTAGGAGGGAAGAAATATTTTTCATTCTTGGATGATTTTAGTGGGTATAATCAAATTCAGGTAACACCTGAAGATCAAGAAAAAAACACCTTTACCTGTCTATGGGGAACTTATGCTTATCGAGTACTTCCTTTTGGATTATGAAATGCACCTAAAAAATTCCAAAGAGCAGTATTAGGTATTTCCTCTGATTTAATTCACGACTGTGTGGAAGTGTATATGGATGATTTTACAATCTATGGAAATTCTTTTGAAGAAGCCCTTGAAAATTTGGAAAAAGTTATCATAAGATGTAAGGAAGAAAATTTATCATTAAGTCATGAAAAATATTGTATGATATTTACTAAAGGAATTGTTTTAGGACACCATATTTCAGGAAATGGAATTAAGGCAGACTCATATAAAGTTGAAGTTACTTCCAAATTAGCAATCCCAAAGTGTCAAAATGATGTTCGGATTTTTCTTGGTTTTACAAGATACTACAGAAGATTTATATAAAAATTCACAAAAATTGCATCTCCACTCTTAAAATTTCTCACAAAGGATTGTGAATTTAGTTGGAACCCTCAGTGCCAAAGGGCATTTGAAACCTTGAAAGAAAACATTTCTAAAACACCCATCTTAAGAGGACCAAATTAGAAATTGCCTTTTCATATCTCAACTGATGCTTCAGAGACAACTATGGGAGTTGTATTTGGACATAAAGACTTGAACCCCTATGCCATCTACTATACAAGTAATAATTTGACTCTGGTAGAGTTTAATTATACTGTTACTGAAAAAGAGTTTCTAGATGTTGCCCATGCTATTAACAAGTTCAGACATTACATCATTGGCTATGAAACTTTCATTCACACAGATCATTCTACAATTAGATATCTAATGAATAAATCCATTACTAATGGAAGCATCACAAGATGGTTACAATTATTGCAAGAATTTAATATCGCCATTTTAGATCGACCTGGAAAAAAAACACAATTGCTGAATTTTTGTCTAGAATTCAAAATGATAATAATGATACACCAGAAGAAGATAGTTTTCCTGATGAATATATTTTTGCAATATCTACTAAATATCCATGGTTTTCAAAAATTTCTAATTATTTAGCCATAGGAAAACTACCATCATATTTTTATCTGTATTTATGAAAAAGGTATTATTGACGTCTATGTGAGCAACTTATGTTATTTAGTGCAATAGATCTAAAAGATTGCGAATAACATAAACATCATAAGCAAAAGAAAACACAGTGAAACACATTAACACGGCAAGAATTTAATAACGGAGTTCACCAGACTTCTTGGCTATGTCTCTGGGTCCTTAGCTTCCAGTGCTGACCACTTTATTTTGTCTTCAAAATTCTTTTGAAGGTATGAGATCAAAAACAGACACTCAAATGAGAAAATGGACCTCACCATTCCGACCGGATCAAAATTTCGGTCAAAATGAGTATAAACTTGCCTATATTTCGCCACTTTGACCTCTAGACCCCCTAGAGAATTCAAAATCACCTCTGCATTTCAGAAAACCACTTTCTTGCACAAAAAAACCACCTTCTTTGCTGCAATACCACCTCAGACTGCGCGCGCTGGTTATGGGTGGATTTCGGCTTTTCTGTGTTTAAATACAAGTCCGGTGGCTTGGTTAACAAGCACTACCGCATAGCGCAGTTGGTAAGTGCTCTTGTGTGAAGGCATTGATTTACAGATTTTTGGAGGTTGGTGGGTCAAAACCCCCACCTGACCGTCCACCATACCTCCATCTGTTTGCAACTATACATGGTAAACATTTAATATATGTGATGGTTTCAAAACATATATGGTATAAAATATATGTGACGACATTTAATAAAGTTTTTGATGGTTACATTGATATCATGTCGATTAATATGGCAACGTATATATAATATGCGGTCAATAATATTCAAAAGGTTCGGCGGTCGTGGGGTTGACCCCGACCGTCCGACCCTTTTCTTGTGGTTACCAAACGATACCCATTAATATGAAATCTTGACATTTAATACCAAGCTTCACGATAGCTCGACCAGTGAGCAGAATTCGACGAAAACTTAGCCAATCTGGGAAGTCAAGGGCTTCATCCTCCCTGACCCCCAAAATTTTGGAAATAGGGCCAAATTGGGCAAAATTTGGGCTACCAAGTGTCAGCCCCAGATTGGCCTATTCCAACCAATCACACTTCAACACATCATCAATCTTGCTGACATCATCCTGGACATGTGGAATATTCTTTGGATGACACGTGTCCTGCTAACGTCATTTGACCGTTGGCCTGACCGTTGACCGTTGACTCTTTTCCATTTTGCCCTAATTTTCCATAAACTTTGACTGGCCATATCTTTTTCATACGAACTCGGTTTTACGTGCAGTTCACACCGTTCGAATCCTGTTGACGAGCACTTCAACTTGATCCTATTTTAATTTTCATTTGAAGACTTTGATCTAGAGGAAAAACTAAATCCATTTTGGATCACTCCTCCCCACTGGAAGCTTTTGGACCACCAAAAGTTGGTTTTAGCTATCGAGTAAGTGAGGATATGTTTCCTTCACTTTTACAATTTCTTCAATCATGATTTACTTGGATTTGTACCTTTAATCCCAACTCGAAGATACTCAACTTCTCCTCGTCGTGAAGTCCTTATCCTCCTGTCGAGAATTGTGTCCTCCCACAACTCGTTGAGATACTCTGGTGAAAAATATTCGATGGAAGGTACCTGACTTTTCTCTTCTGGATCTTCAATCAATGAAGGTTCATACAATCACAAGTTTTCCACATTTAGGACAATAGATCTGCATATAAGCTGGTAGATCTAAGCGGAAAGTATTCTCACCAATTTTGTCAAGAATTTTGAAAGGACCATATCTAATTGGTTTCAACTTTTTACCTTCCCCTTGAAGTCTTTCTTTGCTGATGTACAACCAAACTTGATCACCAACTTGAAAACTATGCTCAACTCGATGCTTGTCGTGCCCCGCTTTATAATTTTCTTGGCTCTTTTCTAGTTGTTCCTATACTGCCTAGTGAATTTCCTGGATTTTTTCAATGAACTTGGTTTCTTTGTCCACATCGCTATGTCCATCAACTCCTATGTCTTTACCAAAGAAAAAAACCAAGGGAGACTTTGGTACAAAACCAAAACAAGTATCAAATGGAGATCTTTGATTAGAATAATGTTTCGCATGGTTGTAAGCATGTTGTTCATAACAGAAATGCTCATCCCAGAGCTTGGGATGCTTGCTGCAATAAATTCGAAGCAACTGTACCACTTTCATGTTTACCACTTCTTTCTCACCGTCCGTTTGTGGATGAAATTCTGTGCTCTTCTTTAACTCAGTGTCCATGAGTTCTTATAAACTTGACCAAAATTTCTCGACAAATCAAGAATCTCGATCAGATACAATAGAGGTGGATAACCCAAAGTGAACCCATACATTTTGAAATAACAACTTTTCAGTTTGTTTAGTTGTGACCTATTTAGTACATGGTTTCAAAATAAACATCTTACTGAACCTATCCACAACTACATACAAATAATCATGACCTTTTCCAGACATTGGCAATCCCCCAACAAAATCCATGGACAAAATTTCCCAAGGACGAGAAGTAATTGGAAGTGCATTGTACAAGCCTAATTTTTTGTTACTTGGCTTGCTTGTAGCACACATCGTACATCCTCTAATATATCTTGAAACTGTTTCATTCATTCGTGGCCAATAGCAGAATCTTTGTAATTGTGCAATTGTTTTACTTACACCAAAGTGACCTGAAATTAGAGAAGTATGTGCTTCTCGAATCACATTAACTCTTTCAGTTTATGGAATGCATAATTTTCCCAAATGATACAAGAGTTTGTCCTTTATGAAATAATATGTAATGTTCCCAAATTTTAGCTTCAAATCTAAATGGAACATTAGAGTTAGCAGCATCTTTAGCTAGTGAATGAATGGGTAGAAAAGCCTATAAGTCTCCTAAGAAGGAATAAAAACACTTCAAATGTGAAAGAATACACTCCTTGCAACTTAATAAAACACCTCCATGTGTGAACGGGGATAATATCAGACTGATTCAGTCTACTTTGACTAAGTCAACAGCGCATATGTGGAGGAGCAGGGATTAAGGAAGGAATAACGCAGTTTTGGAGGGAGATGAATCTCTTGATGGAAATGACCTAATTGGGTGGGGCCAAGGGAAATAAAAATCACATTTTATTTAAGGGAGAGGATGGAAACATTATTATATATGTTTTATATTTTTATTTTGGTCTTCTCAAACTTTTGCTGCCTCTTGCTATTTAGCAGGGTTGCTGTGTTGTTTAGCACCGGGTGTTCCCAAGCGGGAATCCCACCTCTTTCCTTGAGGAGCCTCTTTGGAGAGTTTGAAATAATTTTCCACATTATGTTTTCAGGCCAAGCTTCAGCTTACTTCATCAGCGCAGTTTTTGCAGGTCATTGTGCTGTGTTGCAGGGTGCAGCAGTGGAAGGGATTGGAATCCCACTTTCTGAGCTAGTTTTCCATTGGAGGGAGGTTTAATTCACTTGGGAGATCTGTTTGGAGAGGTCTTGAGCTCATTTCAGATCTATGGCATCAAGCCACACATTTCCCCAACATTCCTAGTGTTTTTCTAGCTAGGGAATGTGTTATTTTTGGAGGCAGCCTCAGAGGATGGTCTAGTGGCTTCTTTGCAGTGTTTTCTTGTGATTGAGAGGTTCATCCTTTCATGGGAGGAAGCCTTTGAGGGATCTACATCAGATCAAATATATTTCAGCCTTCTACACTCTTATTCTTCAATGCTGCAATGATTATTTAGTAATTTTCTGAAGATCACATTTGTATGCAGAGTGTATGACAAGAAAACCCATGACAAGAAACCCTTCTTGGGTTTTCTTGTAATTGTAATAAGGAGACTAGATGTTAGTTCTTCAACATTATTGATTAATACAAGAGTATATATACTTTTTCTCCTAATTTCTAAGTTTAAACCCTCATATGACTGCGTAGTATCTTCCATGTATATTTCTGTGTAGCAGGGTATTGGAATTTTAGTGTTTTTCAGCTACACTAGGTGGTGGGAGGTTTGTTTACCTCACCTAGTTTCATTTCTTTCTAATATCCTCTTTGAATTAGATGCTAGATGGATATATCTAATGGATCCAAGTGATGATTTTCATTTTTATGGCTTATATTTCTAGAAATGCGCTTTTCTGTGAATGCATTGTTGAGCAGTTTGTTTTTGAAATATTTTAAGATATTCCAAATACTGCTTATTTTCCATATTTTGTGATACTACATTGGTATCAAAGCTTTATTCTTGGCTCATCCTATGGATCTCATGCCATTATACTTGTAGGAGAAGGAAATATGGACAGAAAAGAGAAGGCTCCATTATGTGAAGGGAGAAAGGAAGACAGGCTTACAAAGCTTCTTCCAAGATCTATGTAGAGCTTTCAAGGAGAGCTGAAGAAAATAAAAATGGAGATGGGATCTCCAGAGAATTTTGAATCTATATTTTCACATGGTGAGTGTGAGCATGCAGCTACACACCGTGATGCACAGTGCAGTCAAGTGCCCAGATCTATCTTGAGATGGATGAGAGGAGGGGGAATACCTAAGAGGAAAACTCTTATTGAATTTTTGTAGGAGTATGAATCTCAAACTGAGAGGTTTAGAGATCATACCAATTTCCAAGAGTATTGCAAGATCCAGGTGGAGGAAATCAAGCAACAGGATGCAGATAAATTTCTTCTATCTACTTTTGAAGGCTCACCTACGTGTTCAATTGGAGCTTGGGTGAAGGAGCTAGACTCCTATTTACAGCAACACCACATTTCTGAAGATGAAGCCATCAAAATTGCAGCGCTGCATTTCAGAGGTAAGGCCCATGCATGGTGGATTTTTCAATCTTTTTCTTTGAAAAATGCAAACACTTCCTCTTATGCAAGATTCATTGAAACATTGGTGGGAAGGTTTGATGGGAAACCTCCTAAGACACATGAGCAAGAAAAACTTGAGAGAACAAAAACCTTGCATGTGATGGAGGAGAATATAAAATCCACTCCACTTCAGAAAACTAGGAGAGAAGCTGACATATTGAATTACACATTGTTAGAGGCAAGACCTCTATCTCACAGTCCTAAACAAGAGGGCATGGGGATCTCTTTTTCATAAGAGAATCCAATGATTGGAAGGTTTCCCATAAACATTGATGAAGATGAGGGCAACAACGCTATCAAATCTAGAGCACATCTAGTACCTCATGTAGAGGAAGGAGGAGCACATGCTCCAACAGGAGGGATTCTTGTATCCTTGCAAGAAGTTCCCCAGGATCTCATACATGGAGGTCAAAGCACAATCAGTGAGCAGCATGACTGTGAAGCATTGCAGATGGAAGGAGAAGGTAGGAAGGAAGGGAAGAATCATCTGATGAGAGGCACACACTCTTATCTATTTCAGAGAGCTAATGCAAAGAGGAGGCAGATTGTACTGTGTTGTGAAGGCAAGGGCAAGGTTGTCCAACCATGTGTACAGTTCACTCTTGACATTGATGTTTCACTACATGGAGGCATCCCACCTAGGAGGCCACCAGATCTAGCATTGATCAAAGACATCTTGTCTTTGGATTCACCAATCTTGGATTTTGGAGAGGTGAAGAGTTTGGAGGAGAAATTTGGCATGGGCGATGTCAAAGTAGCAGGCAGCAGCATGAGGGAAGCTTCACATGCCAGATCACCAGCGTTGTCTCTTGGGAGGATTGATCCATATTGGAGGTCTCAACTCTTGGTAGAGTACTCCAAGGATCTAAGTGCTTGCATGATTCTGGATGACCTTGATGGTGATGATAGATACATGGTGGAGGATATAGTCATCTATTATCATGGCAGAGTCTTCTTGACTAGAGCTTCTAAGCTCAAGGAGGAGCTGCTACATGCAGCACATGAGGACTTCTTTTCCAGGTACTTTGATGCATATATTTCCTTGGCAGAGGAGTTTATTTGGGAGAGCAGCTAGTATGATATATTGCATCATATGGACAAATTCATAGCCCAGATGGTGATAGAGAAGATGTCACAGCCACCTTCCTACTCATTGGGAGTGAGGGAGCATTTTCAGTTGAGCCATTTCAGCTCAAGGACCAAAGTACATGGTAGAGAAGGTATACATTTGCATTATGATTTTCCTTTCTTTACTTTATATGAGTAGCATGTTGTATTAAGAAGGATCATCCCTTATTATATTTTATATTATGATGTACTTGAGGCTAATTGCAGCATTGAGGTTGGCTATCTTGTTGGTGGTTTGTGGGGGGAGCCACATAATTCTTGGTGTGCACCATTGACACCAAATTGTATATTCATGATTCCATCTTATGAGATGAATGTGGAAGCAAACAAGTGGCTGGGAAATCACTTGTTATTTTTTGTTTTGATGCAGGCAAGGGATGCACTGCGCTGGTTCCATTGGTGGAACTATGAACCACTCTCCGGTTGTCATATGGCAACTTGTTTTTATTGCATTTTGCTTCCATTTACTGCTGATATTTTTATATTCATGGGAGGCATTGTTTGGAGAGTGTTGGAGGTATTAGAGATGCCAATTTGGAGCATGATTCTCCCCACTGTACATGTTGTACATTTCAGGGGAAACCATGGGCAAACCATGATTGCCACATCACACCCTGTCCCTTCTTGTGAGAGGAGCCACTTGGAGAACTTGAGGAGGCACTTCATGGCTGAATTGTTTGATGGGGGAACTTGGGCCATTCTTGGAGGCCATGTTATTTCAACCCAAGGACAAAGGCAGCCCAATGTTTACCATAAATGGAGAGAGAAACCATTTGGATGGCAGAATCCAATCTCTCCATGCAACCCCAACACATTGTATAAAACCGGGGTTGATGATTCTTTTGATGAGCTACCTAGGATGGCTCATTTCATTTGGATGATAGCATGGGTGAGGGAGCCACTCATTCCCCATGTTTTTCATCACTCTTAATTTGAGGAGGCCATGGGATAGCAAGCAGGTTTCCATTCACACTTTCCACCTTTGATTGATGTGGGGGCCATTTGGTTTTGCACACTTGGGAGGGAACATTGGAAGGCAGTTTTATTGCAGATTTTCTTGATGCAGTGATGGAGGCCCTTGATGGGAGGCCACAAAAGGAGGAGGGGAGAAATTTTTCTCTTCTTATACATTTCCTTGAGGACAAGCAAATATTTTGGAGGGAAGGACTATAATGTTCCCAAATTTTAGCTTCAAAGCTAAATGGAACATTAGAGTTAGAAACATCTTTAGCCGATGAATAAATGGGTAGAAAAGCCCATAAGTCTTGTAATAAGGAATAAAAACACTTCAAATGTGAAAGAAGACACTCCTTGCAGCTTAATAAAACACCTCCATGTGTGAACAAGGATATTATTAGATTGATTCAGTCTACTTCGACTAAGTCAACAACGCGGATGTGGAGGAGCAGGGATCAAGGAAGGAATAACACAGTTTTGGAGGGAGATGAATCTCTTGATGGAAATGACCTAATTCGGTGGGGCCAAGGGAAAGAAAACTCAAATTTTATTTAAGGGAGAGGATGGTAGCATTATTTGATAACTTTTATATTGTTATTTTGGTCTGCTCAGAATTTTCCTGCCTCTTGCTGTTTAGCAGGGTTGCTGTGTTGTTTAGCACCGGGTGTTCCCAAGCGGGAATCCCACCTCTTTCCTTGAGGAGCCTCTTGGGAGAGTTTGCACTCATTTTTCACATCAGGTTTTTAGGCTAAGCTTTAGCTTACTTCATCAGCACATTTTTTGTAGGTCATTGTCCTGTGTTGCAGGGTGCAGCAGTGGAAGGGATTGGAATCCCACTTTGTGAGCTAGTTTTCCATTAGAGGGAGGTTTTCTTCACTTGGAAGATCTGTTTGGAGAGGTATTGAGCTCATTTCAGATCTGTTTCATTATGCCACACATTTCCCCAACATTCCCAATGTTGTTCCAGCTAGGGAATGTGTTATTTTTGGAGGCAACCTCAGAGGATGGTCTAGTGGATTCTTTGCAGTGTTTCCTTGTGATTGAGAGGTTCATCCTTTCATGGGAGGAATCGTTTGAGGGATCTACATCAGATAAAATATATTTCAGCCTTCTACACTCTTATTATTCATTTTTTTAGTGATTATTCAGTAATTTTCTGAAGATCACATTTGTATGCAGAGTGTATGACAAGAAACCCTTCTCGGGTTTTCTTGTAATTGTAATAACGAGACTAGATCTCAGTTCTTCAGCATTATTGATTAATACATGAATAGATATACTTGTTCTCCTATTTTATGAGTTTAAACCCTCATATGACTGTGCAATCTCTTCCATGTATATTTCTGTGTAGCAGGGTATTGGGGTTTTAGTGTTTTTCAACTACACTAGGTGGTGGGAGGTATATTTACCTCACCTAGCTTCTTTTATTTCTGATCTCCTCTTGGACTTAGATGCTAGATAGATATATATAATGGATCCGAGTGATTATTTTCATTTTTATGGCTTATATTTCTGGAAATGCGTTTTTCTGTGAATGCATTACCGAGCAGTCCGTTTTTGGAATATTTTAAGATATTCCCAATACTGCTTATTTTACCTATTTTGGGATACTACATAATACAATTATTCTACCTACTTGACATGACTTAAAGTTGCATATACATCCTTAAAACCTGTGTCTTGAGCATATTGTTCAATGTAGCTTTCATGCATTACTGAATTATGCTTAAGAATTGTGGATGCATTTATAATTGGTCTTGATAACATGTCTGCAACCTTATTATGTATGCCTTTCTTATATCCAATTACAAGATGAAATTACTATAAGAAACCCATCCAACGATAGTGTCTTGATTGTTGCAATTTATTTTGTGAGTGTAAATATTGTAGTGGTTGATGATCTGTATGTATGATTGTTTCTTTCCCCATTATGTAATGTTTCCACTTTTTAACACTCTGTACTAATGCATATAATTCTTTATCGTATGTAGGATAGTTAACTACAGCTGATGTGAATGTCTCATAATGAAATCATATAGGCTTTATGTGCTGCATCAACACTGCCCCCATGACATATTCACTTGCATCTGTCTCCATCTCAAATGGATGTTGGAGATCTGACAGTGCTCGTACTGGCACTGTACTGATCCTTTCTTTCAATGTTTCGAAGGCTTTCTATTGTTTTCCTCCCCACTAAAACACCTATTTCACACTTGTCAAAGCATGTATATGAGCTGCAATCAAAGAAAAGTTAGAAATAAAATTTCTCCAGTATTGTGTTCCCCCTAAGAAACCTCTAACTTCTGTATCAGTATTGGGCTTAGGCCAATTTACAATGACTTCGACCTTAGAGGGATCTATCTTCAATTCACCACCCCCTACAATATAACCCAAATAATTTAAAGATATCCTGCCAAATTCACACTTTGATAGTTTTACATAGAGATTTTCTCTTTTTTAACACATCTAAAACCTGCTTTACATGCTTTATATGTTCATCCCATGTCTTACTGAAAACAAGAATATCATCTAAGTAGGCTATTACAAAATCATCTATAAATGGTCTAAAACATTATTCATGACACGCATGAGTGTCGTTGGAGCATTGGTCAAGCCGAAAGGCATAACCATCCATTCATAGAGTCCTTACTTTGTTTTGAAAACAGCCTTCCATACATCTTGTTCTAAAACTCTGATCTAATGGTAGCCGCTTCGCAAGTCTAACTTAGTGATGTAAATTGCATCTTTCAACTGATCTAATAAATCGTCGATGTGAGGAAGAGGATAACGATTCTTTATTTTTATTTTATTTAATGCTCAGAAATCAATGCACATTGTCCACGAACCATATTTCTTACGTACAAACACAATAGGAGATCTGCATGGTGAAATTCTTGGTCGAATAAACCCTTGATCAAGAAATTATTATACTTTCTTCTTTATTTTTGCATTCTCTAGAGATGATAACCTGTACATTCAAATGTTAGGAAGAGGATCATCTGGCTGCAAATAAATCTCATGTTCTATTTGTCGCTTGGGAGGAATCTCTTTAGGCTCTTGAAATAGAATATCATAATCAGAAACAACTTTAACTAAATCTACTTTCTGTTTAGGATTATAGCCTAGAAAAGCATCAAATTTATCAGGATCCTTTGCTTTTACAATCATAAGTAAAAATTGTTTACTTGAATTTATAATTCTTTTCATCTGTCCTGAATTTATGAGAGTGTAGTTATCTTTGTGTTTATGAGCTCTTAATACATATTCGATTCCATCTTTAGTGAGTTGATACTTATTCTCCCTTCGATAGAAGACAACATCTCTATCATACAAGTATGGAATCCCTAGTACGATTCCACATACATCCAATGGGACTATATCTAATTCAACCTCATCTACAAACTCTGATCCAATTGCAAAACAAAGTTTGCATTGTTTCGTAACCTGTAGTTTAGTTTTATCACAGACCCAACCCAATGGGTATGGATTTTTATGATGTTTAGCTTCAATACCCAATTTCTTTACAATTGATTCAGCAATCAAATTAACTTGAGAGCCACTATCAAACAAAGTATCAATTTTAGTATGCTTGGAAACGACTCTAATATGAAATATCTCATTTCTTTTCCTCTCATCATTTTCATTATCAACAGAATGCAAAGAAGTACTTTTAGATGCTTGAGAATTTTACCTTTTATACCTGTAGCTGTAATTGTTGTTTCGTCTCCTAAATCTGATCCCAAGTCCTTTTGCATAGCAGCAGCATTATTTCACTCTTTATTTCCAAACTTCTTAGGTTTCAATTCTGGATGTAGTGCCTAGCAGTGTGCCTCATCATGTCCTTCTTTCTTACAATGAGTGCATATAGGCTTTTCTTTATTCACAGTGTTCGCTTTCCTTTCCTTCCATTTTTGTTTCTTCTTTTCCTTATTCTTGATTTCAATAGATTTATATGACTTTCCAACATCATGAGATAATTTTTACCCCTAGCTTCTAGATGAGTTGCTTGAACTGATACATCATCTAAGCTAGTCGTATTAAAAATCAGTATGGTATGCCTCAAATAACTATGTAGGCCACCTATGTATTTCAATAATGTTTCTGGTGAGTCCAATGATATGCCTAGTGTCAAATCTCTTTTACAAAATTCTTGAGTATAACTTTGCACACTTTGACCCTTTAACTGACGCAATGTTTTCCAACTCATAGCTTGTTTCATATAAGCCAAAGGATACATTTTTTTTTAAATAGTAGAAACAAATTCATTCCATGTCAAGATGATTTTACCATGTTTTTGAAGATCTAATTGTGTCTTAACTTCCCACCATACAAGTGTGGTTCCTCCAAGACAAAGGCTAGCAAGCTGGATCTTCTTTCTTTCTGAAAAAACTTTTTGTACCCTGCTATAAACTTCAATTTGTCTTATCCAATTATCAAGCTTTTCAGCGTTAAGTTCACCATCATAAATTGGAAAATCAAATTTTACATCTAATTTGATCAAAGAGAATTTCTTACTCTTCTTCTTTTTAGAAGAACTAGATTTATGAGAAGAAGACGATGATGACGATGATGGTGATGATGGAGGAGATGGTGGAAAAATGAAAGAGGCTTTTCACCTGGTTCTTTGTCTGGTTTAGGTGATGAAGTACCCTCACCTTTGTTCTTTTTAAACTCTTTATACATCTCTTCTACCATCGCACATATTGTCATGAAGTTGTCCAAGAATTGAGCTTATGTTCCCAATGCGTTTTCTTCTGTCATCTTCTTTTGCGAAAATACCCTTCCGATCTATGGATTTGCTTCAAAAAGTTCTCCTTCTCCTGGCTTGGACTTTGACCTAGTAAGCATTCAATCTTCACATGACACTGTCAAACGTTTTAAAAATTTAACCTTAAGCTCTGATACCACTTGATTAGTATTTATGAAAAAGGTATTATTTACGTCTATGTGAGAAACTTATGTTATTTAGTGCAATAGATCGAAAATATTGTGAATAACATAAACATCATAAGCAAATGAAAACATTGTCAAACACATTAACACAACAAGAATTTAATAACGTGGTTCACCAGACTTCTTGGCTACGTCTCCGAGTCCTTAGCTTCCAGTTCTGACCGCTTTATTTTGTCTTCAAAATTATTTTACAGGTATGAGCTCAAAAACAAAGACTCAAATGAGAAAATGGACCTCGCCATTGCAACCGACTCGAAATTTCGGTCAAAATGAGTATAAACTTGCCTATATTTCACCACTGTGACCTCCAGACCCCCTGGAGAATTCAAAACCACTCTGCATTTCATAAAACCAATTTCTTGCACAAAAAAACCACCTTTTGTGCTGCAATACCACCTCAGAATGCATGCACTGGTTCTAGGCAGATTTTGGCTTTTCTGCGTTTAAATACAAGTCTGGTGGCTTGGTTAACAAGCACTACCACATAGCGTATTTGGTAAGCACTCTTGTGCGAAGGTGTTGATTTATAGAGTTTTGGAGGTCAGCAGGTTGAAACCCCTACCCGACTGTCCGCCATACCTCCGTTTGTTTGCAACTATACATGGTAAACATTTAATATATGTGATGGTTTCAAAACATATATGGTATAACATATATGTATTAACATACATGCGGCAACATTTAATAAAGGTTCTAACAGTTAGATTGATATCCCATCGATTAATATGGCAACGTATATATTAATATGCGGTCAATAATATTCAAAAGGTCCGGCGGTCGTGGGGTTGACCCCAACCATTTGACCTTTCTCCAGCGGTTACCAACCACTACCCATTAATATGAAATCTTTACATTTAATACCGAGCTTCACGATAACTCGACCAGTGAGTGAAATATATTGAAAACTTAGCCAATCTGGGAGGTCAGGGGTTCGATCCTCCCTGACCCCCAAATTTTTTGAAATAAGGCCAAATTGGGAAAAATCCACGCTGCTGCATGTCAGCCCCGGATTGGCCCAGTCCAACCAATCACACTTTGACACTTCATCAATCTTGATGAAGTCATCCTGGACATGTGGCATATTCTTGGGATGACACATGTCTTGTTGACGTCATCTGACCATTGACTGTTGACTTTGATCATTGAATTTTTGCCATTTTTCCCTAATTTGCCATAAACTTTGATTGGCCATATCTTTGTCATACAAACTCGATTTTACGCGCTGTTCACACCGTTGGAATCTTGTTGACGAGCATTTAAATGTGATCCTATTTTCATCTGCATTTTAAGACTTTTATCTGGAGGCAAAACTAAATCCATTTTGGATCATATTTGTTTCCTAGAGAAAAGAGGAATATAATTCAAATGAATGCATCTTATTCATGGGTAAATGAGGAATTGTACAAGATAGATCCAGATCTCATCATTTGAAGATGTGTACGACAGGATGAAATACCTGAGATACTGAAGGCATGCCATGATGAGCCATGTGGACGACACTTTGCTGACAGGAGGGCTTCCTACAAAATCCTTCTCTTAGGATATTATTGGCCCTTCCTTTTGAAGGATTCCAAGGAAGATGTTAAAAGATGTGACAATTGTCAGAGAATGGGGAAACATGTTCCTTCAGATGAAATTCCCTTACAACCACAGGTAGTCATTGAACCCTTTGAAAAATGGGCTCTGGATTTTGGTGGAACAATCAATCCACCATCAAGACAAAAGAGGTGTATTCTTGTGTGCACTGATTATGTCACTAAATGGGTAGAAGCTAAAGCACATTCCTTTACTAATGAAAATGTTGTAGTTTCATTTTTTTTTTAGGATATTTTTTGTTGTGAAACCAGCTCCAAAAATAGAAGAAAAGAGATATCAACGCCTTAGAAATAAACCACTTCGAGGGGGCAACCTCCAATACATTACATGAATGAACAATTCTTGGATGAGTCAAATTACAAAACCTCCTTTCTATATATAGGAGTCCATGGGGCCACAATGCTGGTATGGGCGATATGTATGTAATCCCTAGCCGACCTAACAGCCAATAATTTAAAGACATGATAATAGAATTCAAGGTTACACCTAACAACAAAGAGGACTATACTAGTGATATAGGGACCTAACATGCCCTCTCCCTCAAAAAAGTGTTGTCCTCAACGCTTGAGTAGCTCCAGGTGCTTCTGTATAAAATTCTCATCCTCCCATGTAGAATCTTCAGTGGGTAAGTTCTTCCACTTGATGAGATACTCTGAAATTGATCGATTCCGTAGCTGTCGAGTTCTTGTTTCCATGACCGCTTCAGGTTCCAATATGATTTTCCTTCCTCATCAAGTTCTGGCAATATTGTTTGAACTGGAAGATTTTCACCTATAACCTTCTTTAAGCATGAAACATGGAAAATTGGATGCACCCGTGAAGAAGCAGGAAGCTCCAATTTGTATGCCATAGTACCAATATTTTGCAACACCTTGTAAGGACCATAGTACTTTGGCGATAATTTATTATCCTTCTTAGCTTGCTTGAGGGACATTTGTTTATATGGTTGTAGCCGTAAAAATACCCAATCTCCTACATCAAAACTTCTCTCGTTGCGATGTTGATCTACCTGTTGTTTCATTCGATTTTGTGCCAAATTCAGGTTATCCTTTAAGAGTTGGAGAACTTCTTGCTGATGCTCGATGTGATCTTCCACTGCTTGAACCTTCGAATTTTCTCTTAAATATAATGTGATGGATGGTGGATGATATCCATAAAGTGCCATAAATGGGGTCATTTTTGCTGCAGTATGGAAGGAAGTGTTATACCACCATTCAGTGAGAGGTAACCACTTGACCCATTGTGTTTGTTTATCGGATACAAAACAACGAAGATATCCTTCCAAACATTTATTTACTATCTCAATTTGACCATCAGATTGAGGATGTTAAGATGAGCTATGAGCTAATTTAGTACCCAAACAAGAAAATAACTTCGTCCAAAACTTTCTAGTAAAAATGGGATCTCTATCGCTCACAATAACCCTTGGGTTTCCATGTAGCTTTTGAATTGTGTCCATAAATGTAGTAGCAATTGTAGTTGCTTTAAATGGATGAGATAATGCACAAAAGTGTGCATACTTGGTAAGTCTATCAACTACTACCATGATGACACTCTTTCCTTCGGACTTAGGTAAACCTGTGATAAAATCCATTGAAATCTCCTCCCAACGTTGACTTGGAATGGATAAAGGTTGTAGAAGACCCGGGGTCTTAATTGTCTCAACTTTATTCTACTGGCAAACCAAACATTCTGCCACAAAATTTTGAATATCAGATTTAAGTCCATCCCAAAAAAAATTCTTTCTTCACCCTGTGGTAAGTTTTTAAATATCCTGCGTGTCCTCCTAAAAGAGAAGTGTGCAATTCCAAAAGAATATTTTGTTTTAGTTGGGAATTCTTACAAAGATATAAGTGATCTTTATACCATAAGGAATCACTTTTCCAACGAAATGTATCATATGTACTAGGATCTCGCTGCAACTTTTGAATGAGTGTCCATACTTTTTCGTCCTTCTTCCATTCATCTCTTGCTTTGGTTATCCAATCCGGTTAGATAATAGAAATGGCACAAAGCAATGCTTCCACCTCTTCATTCTTTCTTGAGAGTGCATCTGCAACCACATTTAGCTTCCCTTTTTTGTAGATTATTTCAAAGTCATAACCCAACATCTTGGTGACCCATTTTTGCTGCTCTTCTGAAGATAGTCTTTGTTCCAAAAAGTGTTTAAGACTATCATGATCAGTTTTTACCTTGAAGTGTCTTCCCATTAGGTAAGTTCGCCATTTCTTTAGTGCATGCAGTATTGCTAACATTTCCTTCTCATAAATAGGTTTCTGTAAATACTTTCCTTTAATTGGATGACTTTCAAAAGCAATGGGTCTTCCTTCTTGCATTAAAACAACACCAATTCCATTTCCTGAGGCATCACATTCCACAATAAAGGTTTTTGTGAAGTCTGGCGTAGCTAAGACTGCTGCTAGGCACATTGCCTCTTTAAGATGTTCAAAGGCCTTAGTTGCTTCAGGAGTCCATGAAAATGCATCTTTCTTCAATAATGTTGTTAGAGGTGCTGCTATTCTCCTATAATTCTTAACAAACTTGCGATAATACCCTATTAACCCGAGAAATCCTCGCAACTGCTTTATGGTTGTGGGGACTTTCCATTCCTTAATGGCTTTAATTTTGTTAGGGTCTACCTTAACACCCTCGTGAGATACAATATGACCCAGATATTCCACCTCTTGTACTCCAAAAAAACATTTGGATTTTTTTGCATATAATTGTTTCTCCTGGAATATTTTGAGCACCCTGTCAACATGTTAAACATGCTCCTTCCAAGACCTAATGTCGATTAGTATATCATCGAAAAATACTAGCACAAATTTTCTAAGGAAGGGTTTGAAAATGGAATTCATCAACCCTTGAAATGTAGAAGGTGCATTGGTAAGGCCAAAAGGCATGACCAAAAATTCATAATGACCCTCATGAGTTCGAAATGCTGTTTTTGGAATATCTTCGGTCTTCATTCTTATTTGATGATATCCTGAACGAAGATCCAACTTGGTAAAATAAATTGCTCCATGTAATTCATCCAATAATTCATCAATCACAGGAATGGGAAATTTATCTTTAATGGTGAGCTTATTGAGCTCCCTATAATCCGGACACATGCGCTATGATCCATCCTTCTTGTGCACCAATACTACTGGAGCAGAGAAGGAACTTTGGCTAGGTTGAATTATACCAGCCTCTAACATTTCTGCAATCATACGTTCAATTTCGCTCTTTTGGACATAAGGATATCTATAAGGCCTGATGTTTGGAGGAGCACTTCCTGGAATCAAATGAATAGCATGATCATGATCACGAATAGGTGGGAGTCCTTTGGGAGTTTCAAACACCTTGGAATGATTGTCCAAGACTTGTTGGAGATCTGCAGAAATGGATGATTTTGATGTTGGAACTTCTAGTGAGCATAATTGTGCAATTACGCCTCGCTGTTCTTTCTTTAGAAGCTTTGTCATGACATTAGAGCTTATTATCCTTCCTGGCTTCCCCGCAATACCTCGTAATTCGACTTCCTTTCCTTCTGAAAAAAATTTCAAGAAAAGTTCTTGAGAATTAAAAGCTACCGTCCCCAAAGATTGTAACCATTGTACTCCTAGTACAACATCAGCACCTCCCATAGGAATGGAAAGCATTGGACTATTCAATACATATTCCCCCATGGTTAGCTTGATATTATGGCATTTTCCAAAGTAATTTATAGTTCCTCCATTTGCAACCATCACTTGACATTCTGGTGCTGGGTATAGGAAACAATTTAATTCCTTGGCTACCTTACAATGAATAAAATTATGGGTGCTATCTGAATCAATCAACACTATTACCTTTTTCTTCTTGATTTGTCCCTCTATCTTGAGAGTTTGAGGAGTGGTAATTCCTGCCAGTGCATTACACGATATGGTCGGATTCATTTCTTCCTCTTCTAGGGCTGGTTCCTGGTGTATATCCTCTTCTTGTTCATTTTCTTCTTCCTCTTCACAATCTATGTAAAATAATTTCTTCTCAGCACACTTAGGACCTTTAGTGTATTTGCTATCACAACTATAGCAAAGCCCTTTTGCTCTTTTTTCTTCCAATTGTTGTGGTGTCAACCTTGTAGGTTGTGGAAATCTAGGCGTAGCAACACTTCCTTCTTTATAGAATTGAGTGGTAGGCTTCCTTGTCGCCATAATTTTACATTCAACTTTTCTTGCCAACCTGAATGCCTTCTCCAATGAATCAGATTCCAAAACACGAACTTCATGTTGGATGTTATCCTTTAGAGTACCTATGAAGAGATCAATCCTGTGTTCCTCTGGAATATCAGTTACCCTTATATTCAATTTTTGGAAGTCCTCAATGTGCTGCCCCACTAAACCCTTTTGTTTGAGATTTATCAATTGGCTAAAGAAGGTGTTGCTCTTTGTATCCTCTTAATGTGCTATCATTTCCTCCGTAAAAATTGACCAAGTGACAATTTTTTTACGGGAGCAAAGCCATCGATACCATACAAATGTATTTTTTTCTAAATGTAAAGTTGAAATGTGTACCTTTTGTGTGTTTTGCACATTATTGAGATCAAAATATTGCTCCATCTGTAGTATCCATGTTACAAGATCCTTTCCATCAAACTTCCTCATATCCATTTTTGGAATATGGTGGTTCTTTCCTCCAACATTAGAGTTTATGAAATCACGATTAACATTTATTTTGTTCTCATCATGAGTTTCCTCTACTATCTTTTCACCATTAGGAAACATTTCTTGTATCAACTTTGTCAAACCTTCCATGTCTTCTTTTAGATCATTCTTCATGTTTTCCATCTTAGATTCCATGCCAACTTATGTGCCATCCATCTTAGCTTCCATGCCATTCTTCAAACCATCCACCTTAAATTCCAAACCTTTCTTCAAAACATCCATGTTAGTTTCCATGCCTTTCTTCAAAACTTCCATGTCATTTTTTGTTGCTCTTTGCGAGAGCGAAATTTGTTGCACTTGCTCTTGTAATTTTGATATGTCATGTTTTCATTCTTCATCTTCATGAGTCATAGTAGAGCCTTCTAAAGGCTTAATGGGTGTTGAATTATTTTTAGGGGCCATTTCAGAATCCAATACTGATATCTATTCTACAATATGCCCTTGGAATCAATTCAACTTGATTCTTCAAACAAGACTTATGCAAGTCAAAAAATAAAAATACACACCTTTTACTTGCTTTTGAAGAGCTTGATATTGAAATTGAATTATCTCTATAATTGCGGAGCCTCAATATCTCAAATTAGGTCCTCTAGTAGCCCTCTGAAGCTTCTTTCAAATGCCACAGGTCTGACCAAATTTGGATTCTTCAAGACAACGTTATGTCCAATCTCCCATAATGACCCAATTATGGACTGGTTCAATAGAGCAAACTTGTACGACTTGCCACGTGTCAATTTTTTCCTCTTTTGGCTTTGAAATTTATAGTCAAGAAACTACAACCCGTGTATTTGCGGCCATTTTTTACAGAATTCCAATCCGATGCTCAGAGAGAGAGTTATGAAGATTTTCCCACGATCACCTCTTTGAGATGAAATTCAGGAGCCTGAAAAAGCCCTAACTTCCACAGACCATAGCTCCAAAAATATTGCGAACCAAGCTCTGAAATTTTACGAAGATGTTTCTCAGGATTTCTTCTTCGCACTCTAAATATTTTATCTTCTGAACCTTTGTAGAAAAAAACTTATAGCGAAAATTCCACGATAACATGTTTAGGTTAAATTCAGGAGCCTGCAAAAATACCTAACTTCCACAGATCATATCTCCGAAAATATTTCCAAGCTCTAAAAATTTTCGATGATGTTCCTCAGGATTTCGGCTTCGCACTCTAAAAAATTCAGCTTCTGAACCTTTGTAGAAAAAAAATTATAATGAAAATGCCATGATGACCTGTTTGGAGCAGCAAAACCCTAGAATCTAAAGCTCTGATACCAAATGTTGTGAAACCAGCTCAAAAAAGAGAAGAAAAGAGATATCAACGCCTTAGAAATAATCCACTTCGAGGGGGAAACCTCCAATACATTACATGAATGAACAATTCTCGGATGATTCAAATTAAAAACCTCTATTATGTCAAGGTCATGGGGCCTGATAGTACTGGTGATACTATGATATGATCTAGCCTCCAAAATAATAATAAGTGAACAATAATAACAATATGGGGGATTAGGTATAATGTATAATAAGTTGCCACTAACAACAATAAGGGACTATACTAGTAATATAGGGACCTAACATTTTTACTCGTTTTGGTGTCCCACGGGAAATTGTGACAGATCAAGGAACTCAGTTTACATCTAGAATGGTGCAAAAGATCATGGAAGAGTACAAAATAAAACATAGGAAGTCCACTCCATACCATCCAAAGGAAAATGGACAGCAGGAGTCTATTGATGAAGTGATTGAAGAAATCGTCACAAAGACTATACATTTACATAGAAGGGATTGGGCAGAAAAGCTTCCTAAAGCTTTAAGGGCCTACCGTACCACATGGAGAAGCACAACATGACATAATACCTATGAACTTATTTATGGGAAGCAAGTCTTATTTCCAATAGAGCTCCAAATAAAAACCTTGAAACATCAATCAAATTGGGACTTGACTTGTTAGAAACACAAAGGCATAGAATGAAACAACTCAATGAGCTTGATGAAATAAGACAAGATGCAGTTCAAAATACCATCCTAGTTCAGCAACAAAGATCCAGATGGCATGAAAAATACATTAAAGAGAGAAAATTCCAAGTAGGAGATTGGGCACTTCTTTTCTACTCAAAGTTCAAAGATTTCCAAGGGAAATTTCAAACTCATTAGCTTGGGCCTTATGATATTGAGAGAGTCTTTGATAATGGAGCAATCATGATTATAATTATTGATGAAGAAAAGGTTCCTCTCCTTGTGAATGGACATTGACTAAAATTTTATCATAAGCCATTGACAAAAGAGGAGTTTGTCAAGAATTTTCAAGATAATGTTGATATGAAGTTGGTTAAGAAGAATTTTTCTTCTTCCCCATCTTAGAAGCCTTCTTTTTATTTTCATATATATATATGTGTGTGTGTGTGTGTTATTAAAAATAATAATAATTTGTATAAGACGAATCATTGATTGGCATTCTTATACAGAAAATATAAGGTGAAAATCAGAGATTTGTTTCTGACTTATTACATTTTCTTCATTCCAATTCTAAAAATCCCAAATTCTTCTTGAAACCAAGAAACCAAAATCAGAAAAATATTTTTTTTCCTTTTTCTCACCTCTTGGATAGATACGCACAAATGATGAAGATAATTATGAAATATTTTTCATGTGAAGGTAGATTTTCAAGGCTTTATTCCTATCAAATCCGTCTCTTCATGCATTTCACTAAGGTAAGGATGCTTAACATACCCTACTCTCATTTTCCAAGTATAGAGAAGATGGCATACATTTCCCAGAAAAAGGTGTATGAACAGAAAATGAAAATCCTATTCCATCATTCCCTCATAAAAATCATATTCCTCCACCATCTCAATCAAGTAAACATTACATGGAGCACATTCATAGCTAATGATATTTTTAAAGCCATCCACTCAGCATGCACAAAATTTCCCTTCATCATCCCAACTATCCTCTTCCATCCCTCCATCTCAGCCCATATCACAGTCATCATCATCAGATCAATCCCTTTCACCTCCTTCATCTCCATCTCATCATGAAATTGGCTCACCTAGCAGGATGGAGGACATTGAGCCTAAGTGGGCTAGTATGGTTGAGGTTGAGCCATTTTCAAAAACCTACCAGAGAGTCTACAGGAATGTGTTCTCTCTAGATAGAGTGGAAGGGGCCATGCCTTCTACAAAAACAAAGCAGGTGGAAAAAGGTAAAGAAACAAGTCAGTCATGATGAGGAGGATCTTTATGAAACAGAACTAGAATTTCAGCTTGTTGACCTATATGAGGATGAAAATGGAAAAATCACCAATGAAGCCATCAAAGGTAAGGATTTCAATATTAAGGAGCTCCAAACTAATCTTGACAGGGCTATATATGTCATAAACTTCCTTGAGCAGGAGAATGAGCAATTGAAGACTAAACAGGTCATTGATGAGGTCAAGTATTTCACTACTCAAAGGGAGGCAGAAAAGGCCAAATTCATGCTAGATGAAACACTTGAAAAGTATGGCTTAATTGATGAAAATGAGGAAAAATTACCAAGACATAGACCTAGAACTAGAGGGCTGAAAAAAACTCTATCTCTAGAGAGACAAAGGGAGGCTGAGCTTGCTAATCAGCTAACCCTAAATGAGTAGCTTTCTATTGTAATCAATTAAAACAGGGAACCATGGATTGATAGAGCCAATCAACACTTGGAGAAGCTGATAGCAAATGCTAACAAAGACAATGAACTATTGAGGAGGAAATTCAAACACCACGCCCTAAAGGAGAAAATTGCAATGGCCAAGCTCAAAACAGCCAATGCAAAAATTGATGATTTGACCATGGAAGAGAAGAAGAAAGTGGACATTCTTGCTGAGGTTTCCCTCCAATCTTAGACACACCATCTTAAGCTATTATACAAATTTTGAGGCATTTTGGAACATTTTGCAAAATCTGGAATTTTCTGAGTTTTGTGTAACATGAATTTAGCATAAATTTGGTCATTTTCACAATGCCCTAGGCACTACGTAAATTATTGGGGAACATTTTGAGGGAAAGAAAAAAACCATTGGATTCCTAAAGACAAAAAAATTCCATAAAACCATGTTTCCAGCCTTGTTTTTCATTTTTGATAGGTGAAAAGGTAAAAAAACCACCTAAAAATGACCTTTCTATCCCTTTTTTGACCTAGGCGCTGCGCAAATACCAGTATTGGGAGAATGACTTTTTGAGGGGGAAAATAACCTTCATTTCCATAAATTGAGGCATATTAAAAAATAGGATTGGAAAGGCTTTCCAGAAAGCTATCTTGGGCCTGATTTGGACACATTTAGGTTAGTCAAAAGTGGCCCTGAATATGGAGGGTGCAAATGCATAGTGGAGAGAGAAAATGACCATTTTGCCGATTTTTTTTGGAAATTCTCTGAAATTTTGACTCTTCTTCATTAAATCATCTTTCTACCTATGTAATTAATGATGGTAAACGTAATTATTTTTGGGATTAGTTACCTAGGTTTAGATTCATTAGGTAAAAGTTATCATTGAGTCAAAATGAATCAGTTTGAATGTAATTAGGAATGAGTCACTTATCCTACACTTCAGCTTTCAGTTTAGTACTTTGTGGATCTCTTCCTCACCTCATGGATTCGACCCCTGAGAATGAGTGAATGTGGTTTTGATGTCTATTTATTCTCTTTCTTCACTCTTAGCAAAGGTTGGAATAAGTTTGGATGTTAGCTTATTGATCAAGGAACTATTGTACTCAGTTTTGGCCAGTTAATAAAGAAGAGTTGCAGCTATTTTTTGGGATACATGTGGTATGATGTTTATCATTTTTTTTTCTTCAGTTTCATATGTTATAATTTGTTGTATTCATGTTCATTACATCTCTATGGTATGATATCTTTCAAGTTAGATAGGAAGAATGCATGTTTTTCTCATGCTCTGTTTAGGGAAAGTTATCATAATTTGTCTATTTTCCTCTGTTTAGGAAAAATATATCTCCTATGATCTTCCTAGCTTCTCATCAGTCTTAAAACCATCTCTTCACAATCATCCTTAAGTGATAAGCCTTATGCCTACCTTTCCCCATTGATCCTTGCAACCCTATCTCATTTTCCCTAACCTACCTCCCTTGACCTAATTTCTTCATCCAGTGAAACCCAACCAAATCAAATAAAAACAACCCCTGCACTCGATATCTAGCCTAAAAACCCTAATTTTTCCAGCCCTTCTGGATGTGACCTTTTGGAGAGAGCCCTCTCCGACTTGGTAGGGCTAGCTACCAAGTCAAAATCTTGGTCTGTGGTTACCTCTGTTGGGATTCCTTTTTCAGCCTTGGGAATCTGGCGAAGTGATAACATTCTGGAACCGTTGTCGGGGATCGAAATAAAAAAATTCCCTCGGTGTACGACAAATATTTATCGAAAACTAATCCTTTGGCTGATAGGATCGAGTTTCATAATGCTGGTTTAATAATTACAGTGCCTCATAGCAGATTTGGCTTCTACAAGATATACCGGAGTGAATCCAAACCCTGATCCAGTCAATCTTGTTAATGATACAGAGAAGTTCTTTTGAAGACATTGATATCAAAATACACACATTCAATCAAGACCAGTTCCATTAGTAAGATCAGCTTCTCTATCTGCTAAGTTACTTTCTCTTGAAGATATACCTTATGACCTAAAGTTTGAATTGTCATTATTTAAATCAAAATCTGAAACCTCTTTGTCCGATATAGTATTCAATCCTCTAATATTATCTAAGGTAAAGTATTTTTCTGAATTAGACCTTAGTCCTTTGAAAGATTGGTTTTTCGAAGAAATTAAGCCCGAATCTAACCTTGACATTAAGGAGTGGATCCAATTTTACCATCTAAAGGAAGTTTTTGTTTCATATGAACCTCAAAATCAGTCAATTATAGTATATTTATCTGCACCTTCAACTTCATCATACATACCTTCCACTTCAGTGCCAACAACTTCAACTCCTTTACCTATTCATCCAATCCCTCTTGTTTTCAATCCATTATTCCATTCAGCAAGAATTATGGCAAGATTTTCCCCACTCGTCTTACCAGCCCAATTGTATGACTTACCTCAAGGATATGGCCAAATACTTCCCCTTTTTGATGAAAACTCTGAAATCACCTCTCGTCAGCATATGGAAAAAATCACAACCTTCATAGATCTTGAGGAGTTAGATGCAGATGATTCCAAGATGAAAATTATCGTACAAATTTTTTCTGGTGAAGTTAAAACTTTGTTTTGTGCCTTAGAAGCTAATTCTATTAGGACTCCTGCTGAATTAACTGATGCTTTCTTAGCTAGGTAGGATGAAAAGAAAAACCCTTTACAAGTCCTTTCTAAGTATGACTCCCTGAAACACAATCCTAATGAATCAGTTCTTGATTATAATTACTGATACCTCAAAATCTATAACTCCATTCCAAATGAAATGAAACCACCTCCTAGTTTGGCCCTCCTGCATTATCCGATGCTTTTGACCCATATATGACCTACTCATTAAGAGAAATAAATCCCACTACTCTAGAAGAAATGATCAGAAACTCAGTGAGTGTTGAGGCCAACCTTTTGATTAAAAATTCTAAACTCAAAAATGAACGTAAAGTGACCATTAAAGAGGAACCTTCCACCTCATCCGACACTAAATTTGATGCTTTTCTTAGGACCATGGAAAGGATGGTCGATAAAATGTCTATTTTAGATAGACAAACGAAGCCACAAATCAGAAATGTGAACTTCCGAGGATAGCAGCAGCAGCCTCAGTTCCAGATAAAGCAAAGAGAGCAAAGAGCTCCCGAAACACAACAACAACAGTAAATTAGGACACCACTACAACATAACTATGCTCAGAGTGATGAAGAGGAATAACCAATAGTAGAGGAGAACTTTATTTTACAGTTGATGGTCAGCCCATCTTTCTGACCGAAGATGAAGAATATGTGGAAAAAAAAATCTTACCTAATGATAAATATTTCATATTGGAAAATTATCATGAGTTAGAAGTAGAATATGATTATTATCAGAGAGGATACATGAATGCATTGAGTTCCTAGAAAAGGCAGTACTCCATGAGGAGTCGTGATGTTCCAATCAATCCACCTCCAAAGAAGATCGTTCAACAGAAAGAAGTACCACAGAAGCAAGTTTTTCAAGCCAATAAAAATAAGGGTAAAGAGATTGTAGCCCCAGACTAGAACAGAAGCAATCAACCTTCCACAAGTGCACCTGTCAAAGAAAAATATATTCAGAGGAAAGAAGCTACATGAAGAGATCATGTTGAGAAAAGGGATATTATCATAAAAGAGGTAGACTGAACTATACCTTTCAATTTAGAGTAAAAAATTTCAAAGTTAAAGGTGTCTATTCCTCTTAATTAATTGGTCAAAGTTGATAAATATAAACCCCATGTAGTCAAAACCTTGAAAGTTGACACTTTATCTGACATGGTTAATATAGAGGATGATCAACCCGAGTTGATATTTGGTCCCAAAATCGATGGTTAGTCTGAAGATAGTGAGGTCCCACCATTTTAATTAAGTCTCAAAGTCCACCAATTCATCCTTCATAACACTATGTTAGACTCTGGGGCCTCCCACAACCTCATGCCCAAAGCTATCATGGAGAAGCTTGTCCTTGGCATAACTTGCCCATATCATGATTTATATTCTTTCGATTCTAGTCATGTCTGTTGTTTGGGTCTAATAAAAGATCTAGTTGTCTCCCTAGAGTAGATCTCGACCAAAAATTTCCTAATGGACGTGTTATTCTGATATTCCTCCATGTTTCGGTATGCTATTATCAAGATTCTGGGTGGCTAAATTGAGAGGTACACTACAGTTGGAATTTTCCTATGCAACCATTCCTGTGTTAGGTCAAATGAGAAAACTATACCGTGAGACTAAAATTAAATACATGATCACAAAAAAGGAAAGGCCTAATAATCATCCTATAAATTTTGTACATACAGTCTTAGAGTCCTTCATATTGTACAATGATTCTGGATTAAATGATGTAGATTGTCAATGAGTAAAAATAGAGGATGTTCCTAAAATTTTAGATTGCATTAGAACAGTGTTATAAAAAGAGAAAGAGAATCTGTCTACTATATCTGAACAACCATCAGAGAAGGCATAAAAAATTTTAGAACAACATAAAGAATCAGATCAGAAAATTGTGTCAAATCAGAGTCAAGAGTTTCAGCACCTTGAGGACGAAGATGGTCTTTGGAGTATGGACTTTGATGGTTTTGTTGGCAAAGATGGTTCCGACATTGGTTTATGGATCTGTAGCCCATTTCAACAGCAAAATAAAGTCCCAAATAATGTTATATTATGTTCCTACAAATTAGCATTTGATTGTAAGAACAATGAGGCCGAGTATGAGGCACTCATTATCGGTCTTAAAATTTTGAAAAAATTGGGAGCTAGAATAATTGCAGTCTATGGTGATTTAGAGTTGGTAATTAAACAAATCAAAGGTGATTATCAAGATAATCACCCAAGGATGACGAAATATAGTAATGCAACACTTGAAATTTTGAGAATATTTTCAGAATATACGCTTAAAGTAGTGCCAAGGTTGCAAAATCTGATGGCTAATTCATTAGCCACTGCTGAATGTAATTTCAAATCTACAATGTTTTCAAATAAAAAAATTGAGATTCATATAAAGCACAGGCTTGCCATTCCTGACAATTTGATATTTTGGCAAGTATTCTGGGACGATAGGTAGGTGAACAATTTCCTTCAAAGTGAAGGTGAGTTCGAGAACTGTTCTATGGATGAAGTGTACGACAAGGATGACCAAGTCATCAAGGCAGATCAGATTGACACACTTTAGCTCAAGGATAATAATATTCCAAAGGGTCTCATACCTTTGGAATAATTATTCGATCAAGATGATGTGGCAAGAAAACCTACTTTGGTCCCCACAGAAAAATGCATAGAAGATGTTAATATTGGAATAGTGGAGCAGCCAAATTTCATCAAGCTTTCAAAGTCTTTGTCTCTCGAGGTAAAGACTAGATATTTTGATTTTTTTATTGGGTTTTCTGATGTGTTTTATTGGGATTACTTAGATCTAAAGGTGTGCAATAAATATATCATTCAACACACTATCCAGATAAAGCCAGAACAAAAGCCTTTTAGGTAGAAGGTCAGGAGAATAAACCCAAAGTTGTTGCCATCCATTGAGAAGGAAGTAAATAAGCTCTATAAGGAAAGTATTATTGTTCTAGTCATATTTTCCAATTGGATCTCCAATTTGGTTCCAGTACAAAAGAAGACTAGTGAAATCCGACTATGTATAGGTTTCAGAAATAGTTGAAAGACAATTACCCGCTGCCCAAAATGGACCGCATACTTCAGCGAGTTGTAGGAGCTAGCAAGATGTCATTGTTGGATGGTTACTCAGGGTACAATCAGATCCTTGTGCATGAAGATGAGCAGGATAAGGCAACGTTCACTACACCATGGGGTAAATTTAAATATGCTAAGATGTCATTCGGTTTGAAGAATGTCGGGGCCACTTTCCAGTGTGCCATGGAAATAGAATTTAATAACAAGAAAGATGTCTTCCTTGTTATTTATTTAGATGATTTTACTATTTATTCAAATTCAGATGATGATTATTTACACCATTTGAGGAATGTGTTCCAGTGAATTAGAAATTTTGGGATATCCCTAAATCCTAAAAAGTGTCGATTTTCTATGGAAGAAGGAAAATTGTTGGGTCACATCATCTCAAAATATGGGATCTAGATATATCCTTCTAGAGTAGAAGAGATACAGCAAATCGATTTCCCTCGTAACAAGAAATAATTCCAAGCATTCAATGGTAGGATGAATTTCCTACGTAGGTTCATTCCCAATTTCGCAAAGCATCTTAGAGATTTAACTAACATGCTAAGGAAGGAGAATGATGTAAAATGGTTTGAAAATGCTCGTAAGTCATTTAGCTAGGTGAAATTTTCTTTGACCACTACTCCAGTTTTGACAAGTCCTAATTATTCACTAGATTTCATTATATTTTATTTTTCTTCTGAGCATACTTTGGCAGTGGTACTTATGCAGAAAAAAGATGGGACAGAGCTGTCAATAGCATTATTCAGTCGCACAATAAGGGATGCAACCCTCCAATATAACATAGTTGATAAACATGCCTTGTCTTTGGTTAAATCACTCAAGGAATTCCATGTTTATATTTTGCACCCACATATTTTGGCATATGTTCCAAACGCAGTTGTTAAAGAAGTACTCTTGCAAACAGATACAGAAGGAAGGAGAGGTAGATGGATAGCATCACTCTTAGAGTATGACCTTGAGATCAAGCCGATCAAGCTAATCAAAGGGAAAGGCTTAGCCAAGCTCATGGCTGAGTCAAATCTACATGCACTTGACATCAATCTCATATCAGCATTATCCGATGAAGAAGAAGCTCTAAGTCTTATTCAGGTATCATATATTTTCTCATCATCTCTGTAGTATGTTGATATCATTTATGTTTTGCAATGTTTAAACCCTCCTCCGGGCATGTCAAAGAGTAAGAGCAAGTCGTTGAAGCTTAAGGCTTCAAAATATTGCATACTAGATAGTGCACTCTACTGGAAGGATCCTGGAGGTGTGTTACTCAATTTCTTGGTTGAATATGATTCAAAAGAAGTGATGAAGGATTTCCACAAAGGATATTGTGGAGGTCACTTATACTAGAAGACCACGGCCAACAAAGTATTGAGAGCGGGTTACTATTGGCTGACATTGTTTACAAATTTGTACAAGACAGTCATGATCTGCCATGAATGCCAACTTTTCCAAGGTAAATGTAAGCTTCTTCCTTTACCATTATAGCCCATTTTAGTTGAAGCTCCTTTTCAGCAGTAGGGATTAGATTTTATTGGTGAGATACATCCACCCTCATCCACTAACACAGATGGATACTTACTTCCACAGAATATTTCACAAAGTGGATTGAAGCGATCCCAAGAAAGCAAGCTACATACTCTATTATAATTCAATTTTTAGAAGCTAACATCTTGTCCCGGTTTGGTTGTCATAGAAATATCATCACGGATAATGCCACAACATTCAAATAAAAAAAGATGACAAAATTCTGTGATATTTATAACATTAATTTGGGTCATTCTACATCATATTATCCATAAGGCAACAGATTTGCGGAGTCCTCCAATAAGTCTTTGATCAACATAATCAAAAATATGTTGAAGGCGAATAAGAATAATTGACACAAGAAGCTAATTAATGCACTGTGGGAAGATCTGGTAAGCAGCAAGAAATCCATTGGCATGTCTCCATTTTAGGTTTTTTAAGGTGTGGACATGGTTTTCCCTTATTCATTGGTTGTCCCAGTCATGAAACTTTTACAAGAAGTGGGAAGTGAAGAAAATGACATACAACACCACATAAACCAAATGATTCACTTGCAGCAGACAAGAGAAGAACTGTTTCAAAACACTTCCAAGCTCCATGATAAGATTAAGAAAAACTATGATAGAAAAACCAAGCAAGATGATTTCAAGATCGATGATGTAGTACTCCATTGGGATGCCAAGAATGAAGACAAGGATAAGCACGGGAAGTTTGATAATTTATAGAAAGGACCTTTTAAGATTGTATCTTCTCATGGACAAAATGCATATCTCTTGGAAGAAATGGATGGGAAAAGTTGCTTATGAGGGCCAGTTAATGGTAAGCTCCTCAAGCACTATCTTTTTTAATCTGAAATTGTGATTTTTTTTTTTTTATCCTCATTGTATATATCAGTTTGATATTCCTACATGTGTGAAGAGGAAAATCACTGGAGTTCAGATCCCGAAGTGAAGGCCATGGAGCTTCATTGAGTTTCTATCATTTTCAAGTTCAGTTTTCAGAAAAGTAAGTTAATTTGTAAGTCATTTTTCGAGTCAGTTTCAGTGAGTTTCAAAGTCAATTTGTGTCATTGAATTGTCATTATTTAGTCATTCATTTCAGTTTGATTTTTTTTTTTTTACTGTATTGGCCCAATGGTTAGGCACTTGGTCTACGGTGTTCTTAACACCTCCAAGGAGCTTCCATCCCCAATAAGGCCGATGCTAGTGTCATAATATGCATTCTTCAATCAATGATCAAAATCACTCTTTTCATATTCATTTTAGGGGGTCCCACACATAAATTTTTTATCATTCCATTTGGTCATGTAAAAAATTGATTCACTGATGGTAACCCTAGTCATAAAACCTCACTCTCCCTCAAAATTTCACATTTCCTGACCCACCTTCATGTCTTGCTGAGCATAAAACAATATTGAAAGCTCTTTTCATTATGTCATTATGTCATTCAAAGTCAACCATGGAGTCAAGTCATCCAAGGTCCCATTAGGTTAATTAGGTTTCATTTTTCAAGGTTCATGAACACATCATTTCATCCCAATAAGGTCAGAAAAGGTGCAAGAGTGACTCAAATAAAACCTTCTCAATCATCTGCAAAGGATTTATCAGCATTCAAATATCATTTTTAAAGTTGTAATTTTGGTTTTAGAGTATGAAGTCATATTAAAATGTAATTTTATTCAAAACAGAGATGTAATTTATTTTTAAATTTTTATGTAATTTTATGCTCATAATATGTAAAAAATTTTGTTCCTAGCTACCAACTCAAATCACACATGCCAAATTGAAAGTGAAAAGTGCCAAACTCCAACAACATCATCCTACAAAGAAGAAAAAATCAAAGGAAAAGGGTAATCACCAATGTTTTCAAAAAGGTGAAATGAAAATTAGAAAAGTGGGTTTTTAAATCCAAATTCAAATTCACTCAAGTATTTATGATTCTTTGACATATTTTCAAATTCATTTTCCTCTTCTAGACATCAAGAAAGCACTGTAAGAGACCAAATTTTGAGTTTCTGGGCGAAATCGGTGAGAAAAGCTGAGAAAAGGGCGCAAATACTCAGTCGAGGGTGCAAATACTCAGTAGAGGGTGAAAATACTCAGTGGAGGGTGCACATACTCTGTCGAGGGCACAAATGCTGAAACAATGAAGCAAATGCATGAGCGAGGGCACACATTTTCAGTTGATAGTGCAAACGCTCTGGCGAGGGCACAAATTCTCTATGGATGGCGCAAATGACCAGCAATCCCTAGAAAGGTGTTCAAGTGTCAAAAAAACCATATTCAAAGCTCCCCCAGCTCACTCATTGACCTCCAAACAAATTATATCCCGTTCCATTTGTGAAAACTAGCAGATCTCACTCCCTTACACTTTGCATACTTCCAACAATTACACAAACCCATTCCCAAAAACATGTTTTGCAAAATCCCCTTTTTCATAAAATTTTCTCCCAAAACCCTAAGCCCTAGGTGTACATCTACCTAGGCTCCCAATTCCCAAATCCCTATCCTAAATCCTATTATATTTCTACTCCCTATCCCTTTCCCCATAATTTCACACATTCCTAGCAAAAATCTCCCTCATTTTTCCTTTCCCATTCCCCATTCTTAATCCCTAGGGTTTTGACAAATACACCATGGCAGCAGAGGAAGAAAAAACATTATGTAATGAAAGAGAGGAAACAGAGGATAGGAGGCCACATAAAGGTGGAAGAGTACTTATAATTGAACCTGCCAACACTAGGTAACTCTTGGCTTCTCCATTGACAGTGACATGCTTCAAATATGCTGGCTGTTATGATTTATGTGAGAAAATTCAAAGGGTTAAACATCATCCCATGCTAACCAGAGTTTTCATATCAGGACTCCATGACAACCAAGTTACTTTAGCTGGGGTCACTTTCACTATATCAACTTCTATTATTCCATCTGCTACATGGATCCCAAATTTTGGGGAGAAGTGGGTCAAGAAAGGTAATTTGAAGAAACAGGACTGGAGTGTAAAAACTCTGGTAAACTTGAATAAGTATATATTATTAATGATGATATATAAGAGATGATTACAATGAGGGATCGCCTAGGCTTTAAATATAGCCTCAAGGTGTCCCTTGGCGAAGAGGCATGATCTTTGATCATGCCCTTCCACATTAATAACCTAAGATAACTAAATCTAATTAATAACTAATAAAATATACATAACATTTCCCCTCTCTTAAGATGCTTTGTCCTCAAAGCATACGTAATGATGGGTGTTGTTGGCGAAACGCTTCAGACTCCCAAGATGCTTCTTCAATGGGCAAGTCCTTCCACTTGATTAAATATTCGTTAATAACACGAGAGCGCAGCTTCTTATCACGAGTAGATAGGATACCCTCGGGCTCTAGAACGAGCTTGCCTTCATCATCCAAAATGGGAAGTGTTGTTTGGGGCAACTGATGGTTACCCAATGCCTTTTTTAAGCAGGACACATGGAAAACATTGTGAACACGATTGGTATCGGGAAGGCTCAACCCATAAGCGACTTGACTGATCTTTTTAATAATTTGATACGGACCATAAAAATTTGGAGCTAATTTATTTTTTCCTTTTTGTTTAAGGGACAACTGCTTGTATGGTTGAAGCTTGACAAACACCCAGTCTCCAACTTAAAATGATCTCTCAGTGCGATTACAGTCAGCTTGTTGCTTCATACGATTCTGTGCAACACTCAAATTTTCTTTTAGAATTTGGACGACCTTTTGGTGTTCTTCTAGTTGATTTTTTACTACTGGAAAATTAGTTTGAACTGAAGCAAAATCTTTCCACTTCGGAGGCTCATATCCATATAGAGCCTGGAACGGAGTCATTTTTGTCAATGTATGGTAAGTAGAATTATACCACCATTCGGCAAGATGCAACCATTGGACCCACTTATTTTGTTTCTCCGTAGCATAACACCGTAGGTAAGCTTCCAAACATTTATTAACAACCTCTGTTTGCCCATCTGTTTGAGGGTGATAAGTTGAGCTCATATTGAGGTAGGCTCCAACATGGTTGAACAATTCCTTCCAAAATTTTCCTTTAAATTTGGCATCCCTGTCACTAATAATAACTTTCGGAAAGTCGTGTAGTTTATAAATATGTTTGCAGAATATCTCTGCAATTTGCTTTGCAGAGTCTGTTTTTTTAATAGCGATAAAGTGAGCATACTTGGTGAGTCTATCTACTACAACGAAGATCTTATCCTTTCCATCCGATACAGGTAATCCTTCAATAAAATCCATCGATATTTCTTCCCACTTCTGAGCCGGAATATTTAAGGGATGAAGTAAGCCAGGTGTCATAATGTTTTCAGTTTTATTTCTTTGACACTTGTCACATTCTGCAACATATTTTTGAATATCGTGACTCATACCCTTCCAGAAAAATGACTGACATGCATTGTAGTAGGTTTTGAAATATCCTACATGTCCCGATGACATGGAATCATGTGATTCCTTGAGTATTTTTTATATAAACTTGGATTTGGAGTTTAGATAAATTATCCCTTTGTACCATAAGATATCGTTCTTCCATTCAAATTTTGAATTCCCCAACATGTTTGGATATTTGGAGTACTCACTTCTAATCTCATTAAGCCATTCAGGCACAACAATTGAAACTGCAAGTAATGTTGTTTCCTCATCTTTTCTAGACAGGGCATCCGCTACTACATTTTCCTTTCCTTTCTTGTGTAATATCTCCATGTCAAAAGCGGCAATCTTCTCGATCCATTTTTGTTGTTCTTCAGAGAGTGTTTTTTGCTAAAGGAGATACTGAAGACTGTTATGATCGGTTCGGATGGAAAATTTACTTCCTAACAGATATTGTCTCCATTTGGCCGATGCATGCATAATTGCGAGCATTTCCTTACTGTATGTGGACTTGAGACGCTCACGTTTATTTAATTTTCTGCTTTCAAAAGCAATAGGGTGCCCCTCTTGCATTAACACTACACCAATACCGAATCCAGAGGCATCACATTCAATGATAAATGGTTTAGAAAAGTCAGGAGTTGCCAATACTGGTGCATTAGCCATTACTTCCTTCAAATCTTCAAAACATTTCCCTGCTTCTTCATTCCATTTAAACGAATTTTTCTTTAAGAGATTTGTAAGAGGTGCAGTTTGATGCGCATAATCTTTAATAAATCTTCGATAATATCCCGTTAATCCTAAAAATCCTCTGAGCTTGGATATGTTCACTGGTTTATTCCATTCCCTTATAGCCTTAATCTTAGAAGGATCCACTTTTACTCCTTCATGGGATATTAGGTGTCCCAGATATTCAACTTCTTCTTTTCCAAGGGTGCATTTGGATTTTTTTGCATAAAATTGATGGTCTTCTAGTAACGTGAGAACCTTATCCAAGTGTTGCAAATGCTCCCTCCAAGTTTTACTATAAATCAAAATATCATCAAAAAATACTAGTACAAATTTCCTGAGATATGGACGAAATAACTCGTTCATAGTGGCTTGGAACGTAGTTGGTGCATTTGTTAACCCAAAGGGCATTACTTTGAATTCATAATGACCTTCATGTGTTTGAAATGCAGTTTTTGGTATATCTTCCAATCTAATTCGGATCTGGTAATAACCTGACCTTAAATCTAATTTAGAGAAATATTTTGCGCCATGGAGTTCATCCAACATTTCATCGATAAAGGGAATGGGAAACTTATTTTTAATTGTTATCTTATTTAATCCTCTATAGTCAATGCATAGCGAAACGATCCATCTTTTTTTCTTACCAAAATAACTGGGGCAGCATATGGACTCTTACTTTTTGAAATGACCCCACATTTTAAAAGGTCTTGGATTATCTTCTCAATTTCCGTTTTATGGTGATGTGGGTAGCGATAAGGCTTGATGTTAACAGGGTCTGATCCTGCCTTGACTTCTATTGTATGTTTGATTTCCCTATGAGGAGGCATCTTCATTGGTAGATCTTGAAATACCTTTTCATGTTTCTGAACTAGTGCTTGTACCTCCTGTGATTCTTCGTGGTTGAATTTTGTAGATAACATCTCTAAATGATGACATTCGACTATATAGGCTGGTGCTCCTTTGAGGATCATCTTCATCATCTGGGATGATGATACGATTTGATTTTCTGGGGCTTGGAATCCAAATAACTTGTGCTTCCACCCTTCCCACTTAAAGCTTATAAAATGCTTCTGATGGTTGGCCGAATAAGTACCCAAGGTTTGTAACCACTGAATTCCTAAGACCACATCTACTCCTCCGAGTGGTACGACATAGAATGGAGATTCTAAACTAAAGTATTTAATTTGCAATTTGACTTTATGGCATTTTCCTACCTGTTCAATCTTCTTACCATCGGCCACCATTACCTTCATATTCGGCATAGGAAAAGTAAAGAGGTTGAGCATTTTGGCCATGGTTGAGTCTAGAAAATTGTGTGTGTTGCCTGTGTCTATGAGAACCATTACATTGTTTTTCTTAATATGTCCCCTTAATTTTAGTGTTTGAGGTTGTGATATACCTGTCATGGCTGATAATGACACTTGCGGAGTGCTGTCATCATCTACCTCTGGGGAGAATTCGAGGGTATCTTCTATCCCTTCTATGTCTGAATCATCATTGTTAGAATCATCCGTTGCTTCACAATTATACAGATTTTTTTCTTTCCCTTTAGCACATCTGTGCTTAGGGTCCCATTTTTCGCCACAACGTTTGCATTTACCTTTCTTCATTCTTTGTATTTCCAAGTTAGATTTGTCTCCTTCGCGAAGGCGTGGGGGAACATATTTCATGTTATCTTCTTTTGTAGATTGAGGAAACCGTCGTCTCGAATATACTTTTTCTGGTTTTGATAATCTTTCAAATTTCTTTTCAGCAGCTTTTGCTTTTTGCCTTGCTACTTCTACGGACATAATTTCATGTAGTTCAAGCTCTTCTTGTATGTGGATTTTAAGTCCTGAGATGTAAGACTGGATTAGACGAGATTCCGACAATCCTGGTACTCGTGTTGCCAAGGTCTCCCATTCTCTAGTGTACTCATCCACATCTCCTTTTTGGCGTAATTTGATAAAGGTTGAAAAAAACTTTTCTTCTTTTATGCCTTGAAACCTTTTGAAGAACGCATCCTTAAATTTCCTCCAACTGATAGCGAGCGACGTCTTTTTCCACCACATATACCAATTATATGCTTCTCCTTCCATTTTCATGGAAGCATGTTTAATTTTTTCATCATCACTAGTAATGTCATAAATCTCAAAATATTCTTCTGCTTTATTAAGCCATGCAACGCTATTTTTTTCATTACCATCAAATTTAGGTAGGTCGATCTTGGCTTTGCGCTGATATGCTAATGGTGGAACAAAAAGGGGATATTGATTAGCGAATGCGTTCCAGAGCTACTTATTTTGTAAATCTGCATTACTATCTTCTTGATGATGTGGGGAATCGGTTTTTTCCTGATGCTCTTCTGAGTTCCCTGAATCTGCGGAATTGTTTTGTTGATTTTGTTCCTTGTTAGGAGATATTGGGGATTGTGTCTGACTTAATTTATCTAGCTTATCATTTAGCTTATTGAAGAGTTCGTTCCGCTTTTCTGTGGCCTCGTGATGATTTAGCCACATTTGTCTTTCTATTCGATTTGTTGTATCATGAACCTTTTTGATGTCGTTGGAATGCCCTACAACTGTACCTTCAAGGTCGACTAATCTTTTTCCGAATTCTTCGGAATTATTAGTGATCTGTTTCTCGAGATCCACCAATTTTTTCTGGAATTCAGCCATTGACATTGACGACGACATCGAACGCATATGAGGTGGGGAATATTTTTCTGCCAATTTCTCTTTTCCCCTTTTTTTTTTTTTTAAATTTAATTAATTAATTAATTTTTTTTTAAAACTATATAATTATTATATATATATAATTTTTAATTAAAAATTATATAATATATATAATTTAATTATATAATTATTAAATGGGAATTATATAATATATAAATGAATTATATAATTATAATATATATATATATATAATTATCAATTAAACTATATAGTATATATTTTATATAATTAAAAAAAAAAATCATTTTTTTTTTAAATGTGTCGGTTCCATTTTGGAAAGACACGTTGTTTCTTTAAAACAAATCGATTTTTTTTTTTAAACTCTTACCAACCGACCAATGGTTCAATGTATTTTATTTATTGGAATAATGTTTTATCTGCGGCTGGGACTGAACACGTAGGCGGAAAACGACGCGTACAGCAGGGACGTGAGGTTAAGGGCCCGGAAGAAGGCGGAAGGGAAATAATTGACTGCGGAGGCGTGAAGTGTTGGGAAGGGTCACGTTGTTTACCATTTGACCCACACGTCCAAAACAACGGCTAAGTTCCCGACCGAGATTGTCAGAAATACAGTCACGATCCGTGGATTGCACAATGGCACCGTGGTTCAGACGCTGGTAGTGGAGGAACGATGACGACAGCAGAAGAAATCATTGTTAAGACAGTGTGAATCTGTTGAGACAGTGTCCTCGGTTTTTATTTTTACGTAGATGGAGTGGTAGCGGATGGTACGGGAGACCGGCAGGGCCTAACGGCCAGCAGGGTGGCGTGAGGATGTTGGCGGTGTGCATGGAACCAGTGTGCAGATATTATGTACAAGCGGATCAGTGAGATATCGAACCTCTGAACCAAATTGAATGCAGAGTTCCAGAACACGTACAGATTGCAAAATTTAAAATTCTGAAATGGCTGCTGAACAGTTCGGAAAGCAATTTTGTACTTAAAAAATTTCTGAAATTTCCTTCGAAATTCTTTAACCTGATGATCACACAGATCCAGAAGAGTGATGGCTATGATACCAATGGAGTGTAAAAACTCTGGTAAACTTGAATAAGTATATATTGTTAATGATGATAGATAAGAGATGATTACAATGAGAGATCGCCTAGGCTTTAAATATAGCCTCAAGGTGTCCCTTGGCGAAGAGGCACGATCTTTGATCATGCCCTTCCACATTAATAACCTAAGATAACTAAATCTAATTAATAACTAATAAAATATACATAACAAGGACTTTGAATTCTTCTTGAAACGAAGACACCAAAATCAAACAAAGAGGTTCTTTCCTTTTTCTCAACTCTTGGATAGATATGCACCAATGATGAAGATAATTATGAAATATTTTTCATGTGAAGGTAGATTTTCAAGGCTTTATACCTATCACATCCGGCTCTTAATGCATTTCACTAGGGTAAGGATGCTTAACATACCCTACTATATTTTTCTGAGCATAGAAAATATGGCATACATTTCCCGGAAAAAGGATTATGAACAGTAAATGAAAATCCCATTCCATAATTCCCTCATAAAAATCATAGTCCTCCACCATCTCAATCAACTAAACATTGCACGAAGCAACTTATTAGCTAATGATATTTTCAATGAGCCATCCACTCAGCATGCACAAAATGTCCCTTCATCATCTCAGACATACACTTCCATCCCTCCATCTTATCCCATACAGTCATCATCATCAAATCAATCCCTTTCACCTCCTTCATCTCCATCTCATCATGACATTGGCTCACCTAGCAGAATGGAGGACATTGAGCCTAAGTGGGATAGTATGGTTGAGGTTGAGCCATTGCCAAAAACCTACCAAAGAGGCTACAGGCATGTGTTTTATCCACATAGAGTGGAAGGGGCCATGCCTTCTACAACAACAAAGCAAGTGGAAAAAATTAAAGAAAAGGTCATAGAACAAGTCAGTCATGATGAGGAGAATATTCATGAAACAGACCAAGAATTTCAGCTTGTTGACCTAGATGAGGATGAAAATGTAAAAATCACCAATGCAGCCATCAAAGGTAAGGATTTCAAGATTAAGGAGCTCCAAAATAATCTTAATAGGGCTATATATGTCATAAAATTCCTTGAGCAGGAGAATGAGCAATTGAAGACTAAACAGGTCATTGATGAGTTCAAGTATTTCACTGCTCAAAGGGAGGCAGAAAAGGCCAAATTCATGCTAGATGAAACACTTGAAAAGTATGGCTTACTTTATTAACATGAGGAACAAGTACCAAGACAGAGACCTAGAAATAGAGGGCTGAAAAGAGCTCTAACTCTATAGAGACAAAGGGAGGCTGAGCTTGTTGATCAGCTAACCCTAAATGAGCATTTTGCTATTGTAATCAATGAAAACAAGGAACCATGGCTTGATAGAGAAAATCAACACTTGGAGAAGCTACTACAAAATTCTAACAAAGACAATGACCTATTGAGGAGGAAATTCAAACACCATGCTATAAAGGAGAAAATTGCAATGGCCAAGCTCAAAAGAGCCAATGCAAAAATTGATGATTTGACCATGGAAGAGAAGAAGAAGTTGGAAATTATTGCTGAGGCTTCCCTCCAAGCTTAGACACATCATCATAAGCTATTCTAAAAATTTTGAGGCATTTGGGAATTTTTTTGCAAAATCTGGAATTTTTTGAGTTTTGTGTAACAGGAATTTAGCATAAATTTGGTCATTTTCGCAATGCCCTAGGTGCTACGCAAATGATTGGGGAACGTTTTAAGGGAATTAAAGTAACCATTGGATTCCTAAAGAAATAAGTGTTCTAGAAAACCATTTTTCCAACCTTGGTTTGCAGTTTTGATAGGTCAAAAGGTCAAAAAACCACCTACAAATGACCTTTCTGGCCCTTTTTTGACCTTGGCACTGTGCAAATACCAGTCTTGGGAGAATGAATTTTTGAGGGGGAAAATGACATTTATTTTTAGAACTTGAGGCATATTCAAAAAGAGGACTGGATAGGCTTTCCAACAAGCCATATTGGGTCTGATTTGGACACGTGTAGGTCAGTAAAAAATGGCCCTGAACATGGATGGCACAAATGACACTACCAGGGCGCAAATGTGACAATGGAGGGCGCAAATGACCATTTTGCTTATTTTTTTGGAAATTCTCTGAAATTTTGAATCTTCTTAAAAAAATCATCTTTCTACCTATGTAATTAATGTTGGTAAATGTAATTATGTTTGGTATTAGTTACCTACGGGTACATTCATTGGGTAAAATTTATCATTGAGTCAAAATGAATCAGTTTGAATGTAATTAGGAATGAGTCACTTGGACCATCCTACACTTCAACTTTCAGTTCAGTAATTTGTGCATCTCTTCCTCACCTCATGGATTCGACCCCTGAGGATGAGTGAATGTGGTTTTGATGTCTATTTAGTATCTTTCTTCACTCTTATCAAGGGTTTGAATCAGTTTGGATGTTAGCTTATTGATCAAGGAACTATTATACTCAGTTTTGGCCAGTTAATAAAGAAGAGTTGCAGCTATTTTTTGGGATATGTGGTATGATGTTTATCATTGTTTTTTCTTCAGTTTCATATTTTATAATGTGTTTTATTCATGGTCATTACATCTCTATGGTATGATCTCTTTCAATTTAGATAGGTATAACACATTCTTTTCTCATGCTCTGTTTAGGGAAAGTTATCATAATTTGTCCATTTTCCTCTATTTAGGAAGAATACATCTCCCATGCTCTTCCTAGCTTCTCATCAATCTTAAAACCATATCATCACAATCATCCTTAAGTGATAAACCTTATTCCTACCTTTCCCCATTGATCCTTGCAACCCTATCTCATTTTCCCTGACCTAGCTCCCTTTACCTAATTTCTTCATCTAGTGAAACCCAACCAAATCAAATCAAAACAACCCTTGCACTCAATATCTAGCCTAAAAAACATAATTCCTCTAGCTCTCCTGGTTGCGACCTTTTGGAGGGAGTCCTCTCCGACTTAGTAGGGCTAACTACCAAGTCAAAATCTTGGTCTATGGTTAACATTATTGGGATTCCTTCATCAGGCTTGGGAATCTGGCGGAGTGATAACATGTTTGATTGTAAGAACATAGCCTATAGGAAAGAATTTTATGGAAGGATATACAAAAATGAAAGAAATGTTTCAAAAATTGTAGTGGCTTAGCTTTGTGGAGAAATTCAATGGATTTCATAAAGAAGTCACTAAATCTTTCGGTAGGGCCTTTGATGGGATAAAATTTGAAATCGGTGACATCAAGTTTACAATCACGGAATCCTTCATGGCAGAGGCTATTGGACTATTGAATGCAGAAGAAAGATGGTTTAAAAATAGAGGGATCAATGGATAAGAATGCAAAAGATTCTTAAAGAACCCAGGTATGGACACTAGCATTTTGAAAAAGGGAATTCCTAACACAACTCTTAAAGGAAAATGGAGAAATATGTTTTTGATAATTAAGAAATTTTTTACATGTGAAGGAAGGTTCGAATGTATGTTCTTTTTCATGCTATGTTATTAATGAATTTTCTTGAAGATAGGGAAATAAATATTCCATATTTTTTACTGAATAGCTTGAGGAAGATGGCAGGAACTGTTCAGAAGAGAATTCAATTCATAGATAATACAATGTATCATCATGGATTAATAAAAATTCTTATTGGATTCCATTTAAAAATCCTAGGAGATACTTGGGAAAATTTCTTAATCTAAAATAATTTCAAAAAAAAATAACAGGAACAACCTAGTGATAATAAAGGAAAAAGAGGAAGAAAAAAAATTGAAAGATTTGTTGAGGATGAACAACCATATCAATGATAGTCGGAAGATGAAATTCCCATTGTAGAGTTGTTTGGAAAAGTCAAGAAACAAATTGATAAAAAGAAAGAGGGTAGCACGAAAGGAAAAGAAAAAGTCATAAATACAGAGAAGTCAAAAACTCAAAATCCTTCGCAACCAGTAAGAAGAAGTTCCAGACTTTAAAAAGCAGCCAAAAAGCCACCTTCAGAAGTAACAAAACTTGTTGATTTAGAATAAGGTCCTGAGATGCCATAACCTACTATTTTTTCACCCACACAGGATCCAAACCGAAGAACTCCATAAATTGATCGATTTCAACAAGAAATTTATGATTATATTGAGTCTTTAGAAAGAAGAGATGTAGGAAAAACATCAAGTTCTTTAGAACAACCTTCTAGTCCACAAGAACCTCTAGTAAATACTCTAAAAGAAGAATTTTTTGAACTAGAGACACTAAATAGGCATATCAAACAGAAACATGAAGCTCTAAAGATACAAAATCAAATTTAAAATACCATCAGTGATAATAGTCTCCTACATCTGGGATTGTGGTTAAAGAATAACAAAAAATTGAAAAAGAAGAATAGATGTCTAAGCAAACAAGTGATAAACTTGAAGTATAAACTTCTAATAAGGAATCCAAGGGTAGTAGGGACCCCAAAGAAGGGAAAGAAGATGAAGCTAGATGTCCTGGCAAAAGTATCAGAGAATATGCAGTGATATGATGAAGACTCACAATTTTGTATTTGCATGAGGACATGCAATGGTCTCTCAGTGGGGGTATATAGAGCCTCAAGACTGCCTCAATTTTTACATCTATTTTATTAACTTTCCCTCCTTTTTTTCAAACTCTATAAGTTCAAGCAAGTATTGATTTTCACATTTTTAGCCTGGTAAGGTACTTTAATGATATCTTGTTCATATTTTAAATGTTTCTTATTATTTGAATAAAACTTGTATATAACTACATAATTCATGCAATTCTCATTATTTGAATAAAACTTGTATATAACTACATAATTCATGCAATTCTCCAGCTAATCTCTGTTTCTGTAGCCACCATCATGGTCTAACAGGTTCCAAAGAATGAATGAATAAGCAAAGTACATGGAAAGTTGGGAAATGATCCATTCATGGATTCTATCCCATCTACCTGTCCATAATCGAGAAGGAAAACGCCTAGGATTGTGGTCAAAGGGTCAGTCAAAGCAAGAACTGGAACAAGCGAGCGAGAAGATTAAGCTTCATGATTTGCTCTCCATGTAGAAAATCGTGAAAGAAAGAAAAAATCACATTTTTATTTATATTTTTATGCATATTTTTATTAGTCTCCAAAGGTGTGATAGCCTCAAACATTTAATTCGAATATATTATAAATACTAGGCTGTGTAAACCTAAAACAAGCTAGATTTTATTGTAAGACTGTTATTTATTAAAACTATTTTTTTATCAATTAAAGGAGAAGGTGTTTCGGAATCATCGATGCATAGCTAGTTGCGAATAAGTTTAGAACCATTATTTTGTGGATGGCTTCTGCACAGAAGAGGTTTAATCGTTTAGTTTTATGTCATTTCATGGTTTAGTTTCTTCTACTTTTTGTTGTGTTTTTTGCATAGATATATGCTTTGTTTACTTTGTTTTATTATTGTAATTAGTAGCATAGATATAATCAGTTTATATTTACTTTTCATAGATTAAACATGTATTTCATTTTCATACAATAGAAATATTCTCTGTTTTTATTTTCGTTGCAAATTACTTTTGAATTTCCATAGTATAGATGATCAGATTTGACACTGTTATTTCAATGCTTGTTATTTTCATTTGCATAATTTCGTTATGATAAGAAGATGTTTTTTTCTAATTGATTAGGCTTAGAGTTAATTCACATATATTCTCTGATGTATAATTGAATAAGTTTAGAGATGATTTAGATAGATGCTTTGCTAGACTTAGAGATAATTTGGATTGATGTTTTGTTTATAATTGAATAGACTTGGAGATAGTTTAGATAGATGTTTTGTTATTGATTAAATAGGTTTAGAAAAAATTTATCATAGTGGTCAGCATAGGTTGATTTGATATATCTTAAGATTTATCATTTAGATTAATTTATTCTTATGAAATATAAGTTTATCATATATTAATTTCCTTTCTTAAATAAACATTTCATTTTCTTCCTTCTTGCAAGTTTTATCTTTCAGTCATGAGAATACCTTCTTTAAGAGTGGTTCATAGATTAATTTCCTTTCTTAGATAAACATTTCATTTTCCTCCCTTTTTCAAGTTTTATCTTTCAGTGATTAGAGTACTTTCTTTACGAGTGATTATTTTTTAGTAATTTTTTCGTTTTTAATTTCATTTACATAAAAACTCCAAAAACATACAAAAGATTGAAATTTCTTCTTGTTTCTAGTTTTCTTGAAGTCAATTGTTCACTTTTAGATAAGCTAAAGTAGGATTCTCATCATATCCTTAATAGTTGAATTTAGATTTCATTTCACAAATCAATTTTAAGTTTCTCAATTTCATTTAGACATTCAAGAAAAACACAAAATCCTAAAAAAAACTTTAAAACATATAAAATCAACACAATGAATTAAGTAAGAAAATGCTTCTAGCATATATAGTGCACTTGAAATTCATAAGATTACTAACTTTGGTTGATAAATTTATGACAGAAATTTAAGACATTAAATTGAATAAACAATTATCAACCCCTGATTTTTCTGAAAAAAAATTGTTTGATATACCTTTGCTTCTGAAATTTCTTATGCAGCAGTTTTGACTCAAATAAATGAAGAACAAATTGAAGCCCTTATTTCCTTATTTAGTTCTACTTTACAAGGGGTTGAGATAAATTATTCTGATGTTGAAAAACAAGCTTTTGCATTTTTTAAGTCAGTAAATCATTTTAGGCCTTTTCTCCTAAAATCACATAGAAAAGTAATTGTTCATTTCCCAGCTGTTAGGAAATTACTCATTCAGAAATAATTAGGTGAGAAAAGGGCCAATTGAGTTAATAATTTGCAAGAATATTATTTGGAAATAAAACCAACTAAACTAGTAAAAGGTCAAGGTTTTTGTAAGTTAATAGCTAGAGCTCTTGACACTTCAATACAAGAAGATTCATTTAATAATGTCCAAATTTCAAAGCTATGTCCTATTGACATTCAATCCCAATATGTTAATTTGATGTATTATCTAAAAAATGCGCATTATCCAATAGAACTCAATTACAAAAGTAAAGCTCTTTGAGACTTAAAGCTAATCAGTATCAACTTGTTGATAACGTCTTATTAAGAAGAAATTATGACTCTATTTTACTAATATGTCTTGAGAAATTTGAAGCTGAAAATATCTTGCAAGAAATGCATGATGGACCAGTTGGAGGAAATTATAGTGGGGATACCACCGCTCACAAAATACTTCATGTTGGATATTACTGGCCTAATTTGTTCAAAGATACTCATGCTTATGTACAAAAATACAAATTATTCCAAATAGCTTCAGGAAGAGAGAAAAGACCATCCTTACCCTTACAACCAGTTAACATTGAACAACCATTTCAACAATGGGGGTTGGATGTTATAGATGATATTTTTCCAAACTATTATAAACAACAAAGGTACATCTTAACTGCTACAACTATTTTACTAGGTGAGTAGAAGAGATTCCTTTAAAGGTAGTAAAATCTAAAAATGTTATGGACTTCATTGATCAGTATATAATGACCAGATTTGTCTTACCTAATGCTATTATTTTTTATAATGCATCTTATTTTTTTGGAAATACTATTACTGAATTTACCCTTAAGAGAGGCTTTAAACACAAATATTCTTCTAATTATTATCCACAAGGGAATGGATTGGCATAATATACCAACAAGAATATATGAAGAAGAATCAAGAGAACCATTGATGACATAAAAAACAATTGGCACAAATATCTAATTTTTTCTCTATGGGCTGACAAAATCACACATAAGGATTCATTAGGAACTTCCCCTTACCAACTAGTGTATGGGAAAGAAGCAATTTTAACTCTTAATTTAGCTTTCCCCTCATTTTCCTTAGTTCATTCCATAGAAGAACAACCTTTTTATGCTTTACAACGAAGAATATCCCAAATTTTAAAGCTAGAAGAAGTGAGATATAAAGCCAAATAAACTCATACTCAACATCAAAAAGTGGTAAAATCTTGGTTTGATGCAAGTTCAGTAAACAATAAAATTTTTGAAATTGGTGATCTAGTTATGAAATGGGATAAAGCCCACAAAGAAAAAGGTAAACACAAAAAGTTTCAAAAACTATGGCTCAACCCATTGCAGATAGTTGAAAAACTAGGCCCATCAACCTTTATTCCACAAGATTTACAAGGAAAGAGTTATACTATTCCTGTTAATGGGCTAGTTCTTAAAAAAATCTTGAAAAACCTGTCCTACTGTAAATATGTAAATAATAATATGTACATATCAGTGTTTCTATTTTAATAAGTTTAGATTAATAGTCCGATTGACTTCATATTGGTATCTCTCATCAATAACATGATGTTTAATCAATTAAAGAAGAAGTTATTACAAGGAAATTATAACATTGAAGTTTGATATTGATTCATTACAATCTTTGAAAACCTTTATATCCAATAGTTTATAAATATTTCATCACTTGAAATACTAAAAGATCTCATTATCTTTTAATCAGTCATGAAAAGTATATTTTCAAAAGTAAAGATTATTTTGAAGTTCTAGCATCTTTTGACTTTGATTTTCATCCAAAACTCTTAAGGAGAAATATTACCTCCCCATCCACCAATGTTTCATTTTTAGAGTGTAATTCAAAAATATCTAAAAACTTGAAAGATAAGGGGTCTCATCATGAGCCAACTTACCATGATCATAGGAAATCAATGGTATTGACATTATCATTACTGGTCACCAAACTAGAATGACGGCTTATAGATTTATATCTATAATACAAGAGGTCTCATCACAAGCCATCTTGTTAAATTTCATTATAACCTATGAATGACATTGTCACTATCTGGCTAGAAAACCAAGACAATGGATTTCAAGAAGCAAAAAGAAACAATAAAATGATAGAAGGTTAATGCCTCTAAAAATATCACTATAAGTGGATGAGATACTGGTATTATTGGTAACCCTATCAAGGCTATAGACGCCTGCTGGAAGCATTGGATCTACCAATGACAAATAAGTCTATATTTATGCCAAAATTATATAGTTCTCTATTTTTATCTTTATAATTGATTAAATGACTAGTAGAGATAATAGAGGTTTTCATCAATAACAAGTTTTGAATATTTTCAAAATAGTGAGTTATTTTATTCAGAGTTATTTTAATCAATATAGATTAAAATCCTCCATCCTTCATCTTTAACATAGTTAAATATTTAAAACACCCTCATAACATTAACAAGGATGGAGGATTCGAGATTAGTGATAGTTGGAGGCCTCTAATTCGACAAATGTGCTCCTAGAGCATGGCTTAGTTAAATAAAGCTATTGTCAAGAGGCAAAGAAAGAGAAGATAGGTTGATCAATCCCAGAACTTAGTCTCTGGAGACACTTATTCTGAGGTAGTATGGAAAGGTAAGTAGTCCACCCCTGCATAGGATCTCAGAAGACTTTCATAGTTCGCAAGAGCATATGCTACTGCCACTATAGACAAATCCACTGAAGTAAAACAACTTTTGAAGGAGAAAGATGACATGATTGTGCAGTTGGAACATGGTATTGAGAATGAAAAGAAAATGATTGCTCAATAGTGGTAAGAACAACTTGCATAGCTCCAAAAGAGTTTTTATGCCCTTAAAATTCAATATGACTTTGATTTGAGAATCTGGGATGCTCAAATTCATGAATTACAACAAAGGATTGAACAATTGAAATTTAATCATGTATTGGATGAGTTTAAAAGGGAAGCAAGAGAATTAAATAATCTCCTTGCTCAACAACAAGTCGAATTTTGTCATCAAATGTCCATTATTCATTATTTATGTCAAATAACCAATGCATTGGTAGATAAGTTGTCTGACCTGAGGACATACTTTGAATATATTGAAGAAAAAATTGTAGGCCACATAACATGGCAAGACAACACTAAAGGGAAATCATTTGATCTCCTAAGGATAGAGGAATCACCGAAAGAGATAGTCTTTAGAGAATGGAAAATCTGCCTCAAACATTCAGAAACAATAATATTCAATGAGAGGGACATTTCCAATGACCTCATTGAATCTATAAGTGAAAATTTACCGCAGGTAAATCTTATTCCCGACTGTCCCAAAGGAACTCTTCCAGATTTCAATTTTTTGACCAAAACATGGCAGGAATTGTTAAAGAAAAAGGCTGATAACATTGAAAAGCTATCAAATATTGACTTAGACTGCCATTATAATTTATTAGTTAAACCACTCATGTCTTGTCAGTGCTCAGGGATGTTATATTTACTGGTAAAATGTGGATAAAGCCACAGTATCCACCTGAATTGAAGCCCATGATAGATATTTACGAGCCGAGGAAACATATGGGAGGGCAGTGTTCATCACAGTCTTAGCCAAGTTGTTACAAAATAGTCTAAGATTGTCTTATCATTTTATTTTAAGCATTATTTGTTAAAACTGCTTCACTTTTATTCAGCTTTGATATATTTGTATTTACTTGAAAAACTATAAATCCCCTTCATTTTAATAGAGAAGGGGTTCTAAATTTTGGAGAGAATGATTTTATTTGCACTATCGTACCTAAATTTATCTTAATAGAAGGTTGAACCACTATTATTTTCTCATGAGCAGAGTTACAATATATCAGGTACTACTATCTGTTTGTTTTTCCTTTTCTTAAGGGTTAAATGGTTATTTGATTTCAATTTATCGTATATGCGTTTCAAGCAGTCATTCATTTTTCACTATTGTTATGTGTGATTGAAATCATATGGTATATGTATAAATAATGAAATAATATATATATGTGATAAGTTTTATCAACTAAATTTAATTAACTATTTAATTACATTAGCTATCATTCTTTGTTTTAACTTCATATTCATTCGATGATCTATATTATCATTTTTTTATGAAATCATTTTATATCACATGTATTTATAAGCTTTACCAGGGTAGAAATTAGTTTTAAGTATTCATTACGTTTCAAATATTAGTTACATTAAAACCATTACACATCCATCCCATCCTTTTATAATTTTATTTGAACGGGAAACCGGTCCCATAATCCCAGTCAAAGCCACCAATCCAAATGGAAAAGGATCTGCTCTAAGGTCTTGACCGTGTGGTTTTCCCTGATGTTGAGGAAGAAATTTTGATCTCCCAATAGTTTGGTAGTTTTATTGGGGTGAAATATTATATCACTGGTAAGGTCTCAATGAGGTGAACACCTTGAGTTTGTTCATTTTTAGTTAAAAAAAAAGAAAAAAATTTAGGCCCCATTATCATAATTGCACAGTAGGATTCAGGTTATCATTGTAACCACCTCTCAGTTATCGAAGTATATAAGATGGTTTGTTACAAGTGGTATCATATCTATTAGGTTAAACACTCGTACCTAATGGGCTCTATCGCAAAAAGGAATGAAATACATTTCATTGTAGTATCATTTTTTAATATAACCAGTGGCATTATAAAACTATAAATGCATCAAATAAGAAAAATATTTAGCGGAGAGCACATTGCAGTTTGTGTGTGAAAACATGTTATTGAAATGGAAATATATAGAGCTCTCGTTGTTTTGCAAGAGCTAGTGTACTTAAAAAAAAAAATTAGCTACAGTTGTGATTATTATCACATGGAGTCACGTTAATGGTATTGATCCCTACATCTCCCTGGTCCCGTGCATTGACTTACGAAGCTCAACAAAGTCTTTAATAGACTCTAGAATTAAAACAAAGTAGTGATGATATGAACATGTTGTTTCCTCTAGAAAGAAGTGTCCAATACCAATGATATACCAAATTTAATTTAAGGTTTAAGCCATTGTTAGCTATGGGCCTAACTTTTTCAAGCTCTTTCACTGCAACCTAATTTGATTTCAAAAAAAAAAATCATGTAGAGGAAAAAGAAAAAAATCCCAAGTTTGGGTATAGTTTTCAAAAGGGAAAATGATTCAAGTTGGTGTCATAAACTTTATGTATTATGCTACGAACTTAAAATCATCCAAAATATTGAAAGAATTCCATGGAGAGTACAGAGAGGTTATAAAGGGTGAATTTCTTGGTGAAGTTGCTGGAAGAAAAAAGTAATTTTCCATAGATGACACTTTGGAAGGATTAGTGACATGAGCATTATTTTGAGAAAACATGCTTAATCTAAATATTATATAATTCACTCAAATGTATGATAACCATATATTGGGCCCTATGGGGTTTTACAATAGTGAAAAAAGACCTGGACATCTAGTTTCCTCTAAACAACCCCTTAGGTTTGGTTATTATTTTATTTATTTCATTTCCTTTGGATAAATAGGTGTTCATAATGATTGGTGTGTGGTACCATGGAATTAATTTACATACTACATGCTTCGCTTGTGTGTGTCTTGTATGGTTTTTTCTAAGGGGCATGCTAGTCATAGGAGTGATGGAAAACTTCTTTCACATGGAAAACACAGTTGGTTAGCTGTAAGTTCTAATAAGAAAGGATTTTCACAAATTGGAAGGATTTGAACATATAAAGTGCGGACCCATGATAAAAATGATTAATTTATGTAGAAAGTAAAAGTGTATTCATATTATTCTTATCTATGAGTTAATATATCTTTATTAGTATACAAAAATAGTTGTAAATGAAAAACAAGTGAACCTCCTGATACGTTTCATGACTATATTTAAGTACAATGTTTAGAATATTGGAACCTTTGGGAGGGTCTAGGACCTATCTAATTATGATCAATCTCAAAGATAATTAATGGTTCCAAACTTCCATCTTATGGATGCTAGTAAGTGGAAGAAGATAAGTACTAAATTTAAACATGAAACAATAGTCCGACGGGAATTTCCCCGACAATTATCATTCTTAGCATATTTTCAAATTTTTTCAAGCACATGGTCATAAAGGCTAAAAATGATACAATTGATATCATCTTCTTTTAGTTGCATATAAAAGAAAGGGAAGTTCTGTAAATTCCATCTTGAATAAACAATGTTGGCATATATTTCTAGGTAATTATTCTATCTAATGTAGACTCTTATGTTGTTGAAGCAAGTTGTCTAACTTCACCAAGTCAAAGGTCATATAGTTTACTATATTTTCTATTTTGTATCATAAAGTTCCTTTGTTTTTATGAGTGTGTCTCCTATGATAATACAATAACAACTATCATCATGGTTTTTTATGATTGACTATACTATATGTAAAATTATTCTCAATTGATTTATTTCATTCCTTTGGTATTTGGAAGAAGTTAGTAGACATGTCCATTTCTTATAGTCTTTCCTTTTATGAGTAGTTATGTCTACTTATCTAATTGTTTGTTCCCTTATAACTGAATATGCATGCTACATTATGTCTATATGTAACACTACAAAAATGGTGCGATAAGCATATGTCCTATGTAGAATATTTTAATCTAAAAATACATGTGGTTGTTGTATATGTTTTTATTACATTTGAAAAATGTTTACTTAACATGGATATTCTTGAGAATCAAATTGAACATTTGAAATTTTGTGTTAAAGTAAAAACAAAAGAGGTAGTAGACTCATGAATGTGCTAGATATTTGCATTATGTCATGTGCCCAAGACTTTTCACATTGTACACTCACAGGTCATAATTCATTTTCAAACCAATGGCTAGAATACATAATAACTAGAGAGATAGCTATTGTGAATACAATTTTTTCCATGAACATGTTTGAAATTATTCTAAATAATTTTAAGACAATAGGGGAATTACATGGTTTGTTTGGCTAAACTTATACCATTTGAGAAGTTGACAAATGCTTGGTGGCAGGTACAAGTTATAGCAATATGATCATAGATTGTATGCCAATTACTTATAGATGGCATTAAAATAAAATGATTTTGTGCTAACTTGAGATTGTATGCAAGTCTTGTGACACATTCCCTTTATGAATGTGAAAGGTTTTGTGATGCATTCTCCTTTTATGAATGATAAAGTTTTAAAATGTGGTGCCTACTAACTGATTCTAGGAGGTTGTGGGTTCTATAGTAAGAAGACAAAATATTTCCAAGTGTTTAAACATTTGGTTTCATGTGGTGATTTCAGGAAAGAGGTTGATTAGGATTACGATGTTAGCATGGAAATAACATTTAAAATTGTAGGATGATGGTTATGACCAATGTGCATATTTTTTTATGAATTTGAAAGAAAAATCACGTAGATGTTATGTTTGGATCCTATGGATATATGAACAAAGTGTACAGGGAAACATGTTGAGTCCACTTGCGCATGGAAATACCTAGTGGAAGAGATAAGGAAAGGAAGTTGATTTGTTACACATATGTATGAATGGTATGATGGAAAAGGGTGCCATGAATGTTGGACTCAAGACATTGAGTATTTTGAGTTGATAACAATCCTATGGATGCATGAACAACTACAAGGAAACATGTTGATTGTGACTTGCACATGGAAAGACCCAGTGGTGGAGATAGGGAAAATAAGTTGATTTTGTTACACATATGTATGCATGGTATGATGGCAGAGGGTGTGATGAATGTTGGAATTGGGACATTGAGTCAGTATTTGAAACTATTTTACTCGAATATTGGTGTGATATGATTTTGAAATATTTGTGCGATTTGATTTATGGAAATGCATGGCCATGTTGTTTTTGTGTGTTTTTCCTATATGATTGTGATTGTGGGTTTTATTTTTATTTTTCAATGTTTCCTTTTATTTTTATTGTTGCACTGGATGTTGATTTTATAACTATCCCTTGATTTACATAGTTGGGGGCCTTGGGGCAAGACAATTGGGTGGCAGGAGAACCATGAATTTATAAGGAAGAGGTAATGTATTATTTTCATAATAAGGAAAAGGTAACTTGGAACACAATGAGGCAAATTGGAATGAACATGGTAACATTCATATGCAAAAGAAAAAGGGTAAGTGGAATGTGATGTGACATCCAAGTAGAATGGTTGAGTCCATATAAATGATGGGAAAAAATGGTAAAGGGGAGTTCTCTTAACTCTAACTTATTTACACCTGTGCTTATATATTGTATACCTGATTATGCTGACATGAAAATTCCAATTTGACTGACAGGTTTTTTTAGGAGTCATTCTCGTGGAAGAATGATGGATGCATGTGTTACAACAAGAAAAAATGAATCTAGGTGAAACAAGTGCTCTGGACTCATGTTGTGTATCAGGTGGAGCTCAAATAGAGTTCTATATTATTGTATTTATTTGAGGGTGGAGGTATGAGCCTCTCGATTCCCTTATTATTATGTATATATGCATGTATCATACATGCGTAAATGTGTATATATTGTATTGTGTAATATTTTCATTTGTGATATGTGTACATGGCATCATGTTATGTGAATGTGGTATGGCACGACACATAATATAAATATTTTCTACTTGTCAGGGCTCGTGTAGTATGTATTTTTTATGGGTGAAGGCAAGATACCCTTTGGATTCCCAATATTTCTGTCGAGAAAACACTACCTAGTTTGGTAGTGATTACTTGGTTTAGTAGTGACTACCTAGTTTAGTAGTGACAATAGTTGCAAATGGGCTTATCCAGCATGACTATGGGGTGAGTACCTTGGAAATTATCCTAGAGGGTATTTGTAGCCCTAGATCAACATGATTGTGGGGTGGGTACATGGGAAGTTAGCTTGGAGGGTACCTAGAGCCCTGGAGAAACATGACTATTGAGTTGGTACCTTGAAGAATAGTCTGGAGGGTACCTAAGACTTGTAGCATCCATTTTGGATAAACACTTTGACAATGGAGGAGAAGCTATCTTCTGGGTGTTTTCCAGGATAGGAAGTTGACCCTATGCATGTACGAGAAAATAAGAAGCCACCAAATTAAGATAATTACCCATGCTTTATTGATCTTTTGAATATTTAAATTATGAGAATGAGTTATGATAACATGGATTTTTGAGCTGACCTAATGATATGTTTTATTTATAATTATTTGATTTATGCACTAACATAGTTGTTGTAGGAATTATGGAAAATTCGAAGTTCACTACAAGAATAAACTGCTATTGAGGTATAATTTAAATTCATTACATTTTCCTTCTAATGAGTCTCATGGAATTTGTGTGTTCGTGATGCAAGAATAAACATGAGATTGCCTAGTTCAAATGGACAAAGTGGGCCACAAGATAGAACAATAACAATGTGCAAAAGCCAAAGTTCAAGGAAGAGGGACATTATGGGACACTAGCACCAAAGGTGCCAACCAATGGCCATAAAGCATGATATGGCCTATATGATAAAGTTTGGGGCAAGGATATGCCTTGTCTTTGAGACAAAATCGATGCAAGGAAACATGGGGGGTGACTAGATTTCCCGAGGGACTAGGTAGAAGAGAAGGGAAGGTCGGAAATAAATTGGTTTTTGTTTGTGTGCATAGATTTTTCGAATCAGAAGCACATTCAAGGTGTGATCGAAAATAATGAGCTAGGAACTATTCACTAAATGATCTCAGGAATCAAGAAAATTCTCAAAATTAAAAGTGATTGAAATCACTCGAAACCAATGCCAGATTGTAGTGCTCGTCGTCCTAAATCCAATTTCGCATGAATCGCTTCAAACTGACGTCGTATGAGAAATTTATAATGTTTTAAATTTTTGTCCAAAAAACTAAAAAGTCAAATAGTAGGGTTGACTGAGCTGTTAAATGGGCAGACCGTATAATCAAAGCCATGCTGACATCATCATGTTGACTAGGTGTATAGAATATAGGAGTACCAATCCTGGTTCAACACGTGGAAAATATGTACTGAGGTAGGTGGCGCGATTTTATTGGTTGAATTTGGTGTGAAGTGGGACAATGTTGAGGCACCATGTGGCTCAATCATAGGGCACCATGTGGCCCTCGGTGGTTTGTAAAAAAAATTATAAGAAGCCCAAGGGCCTCGATAGGGTTTGACCCCTAGACCTCCTACAAATTAATGCCATCATTTATCGTCAAGCCGCAACAATAACTCTTAACTAATATGGAACTCTAGTTATATTTGAATTGAAGTTGTTGGCACATTAGGGGAAGGGGGTGGGTTGCTTGGCCCCAACCCCAAGTCATATGAGGTGAATGTAACCATGTGAAGGAGCCAGCAGAGGGGGCGGGCGGATATTCCCTGACCCCCAATTCTTGGAATAGGTGTGACCACCAGCGAATAGGGAGGAGCTACAATTTTGAGGGAAGGTTGTTAGCACCAACCCCCGTCCATGTGAAGCCATGTGACCATACCAACTGGAGCGGAGGGCTAAACTAGTGAGGGCAAGAGATTAGCCCCGACCACTGGTCATATGGCCTTTAAGGTGACCTGGTTTCGACACCAAGTGTTATTGGCGCTTTTAAACAAGAGAAAAATTGCACAAATTTCGGCAGGAATCCCACTGGAAATTTTCGCTCAGCCACTGGTGGAAAGGAGGAATTCATAGGATGATTAGTCAGAATTGTAAATTTTCAGAACAATTAGTAGATTTTTGTTCAAGGAAACATATCTTACTCATTTTTCAACCCCTTTGAGCTCAAGAAGAGCCTAGATAAGAGTTTTTCAGTATTATGAATCCGCATGGGCATTGCAAACTGATGTAATTTCATATTTGAGCATATAATTGAAGATGCCCAACATTGGAAGCTGGACCTAGAGATGTAGCCCAGGAGAGGTGAACTCCGTTATCAAATTGTTGTTTTGTGGTGTTGTTCGTGGTTCATTTTTCTTTTTTTTATTTCTACAAACTATGATAAAAACATGAAGTTTATGTGTTTTTTCAACTTGAACCATTTCCCACAAGACATAAACTTGCTTGCAAAATTTTTATGAAACCTTCAAGTTTTAAACTTTATATCATTTTAGTATCATAACATATTTGTTTTGAAGGTTTGACTGTGTTTGCAAGCTTTATTTCTTTATGCTTACAAGGTTAAAGTTGAAAAGAGGAGGAGTGTTTGAAGAACCAAATCCTCAAATTGGTTCAAGGAGGTCACAAACTCCTTAAACTCCACCAATCATGGCACATGATGTATGAAGATGAGAGAGCTTTTAGAAAGGCTTTATATGACATGTATGAAATGGTGGAAGTTTTATATGAATAGAGGACAACAAGGTTGCATGGAGAGAGTTAAAATCAACCAAAAGGTAATGACAGTGATGGGAGAAAGCCTCCACCTCCACCTCCTCCTTCACCTCCATCTTATTCATCTCCTTCACATACTCCTCCAAGATATCCAAAAGGACATGCTAAGTCTCCTTTGTTAAATCTTGATGTCAATTTTGAATTTCCTATGTACAATGGGGAAGTAAATGCTGAAATTTTGGATAATTGGGTTCGTCAGATTGAATTATATTACAATATCCAAAGGATTAAGGACGATGTGAAAAATATCTAGCTTGCTTCTCTTTGTTTGGAAAGTGTAGATCTCATTTGGTGGGAGGCCAAAACTCAATAATACTTGAAGAAAAGTGGTAAAATTATCTCTTCTTGGAATGATTTTGTAGTTGCATTAAGAAGACAATTTTATCCTTTAGCTTACACGAAAAAATAAATTATGGATTGGAAAAATTTTAGACAAGCTAAAAATCAGAGTGTTCAAAGTTACACACAATAATTTATAAGAAGAGTGTTAATCTTGGGTGTAGATTGTTCTTCAAAAGACACTCTCCTTAAATACATAGGTTGATTACATATTTATTTGAGACATACAATTCTTATGTTTAATCCCACAAATATAGATGTAAGTGTTCATGCAACTCATTTATGAGCAAGAGGGAAGAATTCTGCTCGAGAGACTAGCAAAAATACATTCAAATATGGAGACAAAGGAAAAGGGAAGTTTAAAGGCAAAGGAAAAAAGAATGCTACAGTCAAGAAAGAGGGAGAGAAACTCACATGAAAAAATTGTTCAAAAGAAGGCCATGATGAAGACCATTTTTGGAAACTACATCCAGAAATGAGACCAAAGAAGTTTAACAACAAGGGGAAACAAAAGATTGCTGCAACAACTCAACAAGATCTAGGATCTGATTTAGGTGATGATACCAAAATCATAGTCATCTGAATAAAAGGTAAATCTTATATTTAAAGTACTAGTTATTCTAGTAAGCCTATTGAGTCTCAAAATGATAAAGACATAATTGAGCTTTTCCATATTAGGGTCATTACAAAACATACCAAAGTTGATACCTTGTTTGATAGTGGATCCCAAGTTAACCTTATTTCTGAAGTTATTGTCAAGAAACTAAATTTAGAAAACATACCTCATCTTAAACCTTACCCTCGGGTATGTGACAATTCCAAATTGCAAGTGACAAGAAAATGTAAACTTAAATTTGACATCACTGTAAACTTTATTGATGAGGTAGAGCTTAATGTTGTAGCACTTGAAATATGTGGAATTGTTTTAGGGAGCCCATACTTATATTCCAGAAAATCCATATTCTATTTGTCATGAGAAAAAAATATCGTCTTTTTGAATATGGAATTGAGTATATTATTAAAGCACATCGCAAGAAGATGAATTTGTCTCTTGTAAGTGTTGGTCAAATGAAAAGGTTTGTAAATGCTAGTAATAATTTTTTATTGTTTATGATCAAACCCAAAGATACTATTGAATCTGAACTTTCCAAGTATGTGATTTAAAACTCAAGAATGATTTGGTTGAATTTGTTAACACGTATGATAATATGTTTTATGAACCTGAAGGGTTTCATCCTAAAAGAGGAATCCAACATGATTTAATTGCAACAGGTTGCACCTCTTCCAAACATTGGCATGTATAGAATGTCTATTTTGGAGAATGCAGAGATCAAGAACCAAATTCAAGAGATGCTTGAAAAGGGGGGGTCATTTGACCAAGCACATCTCCTTGTGGGTCTCCTATTTCCTTGGTTCCAAAGAAGGATGGTACATGGCACATGTGTGTGGATTTAGAGCTTTGAACAAAATCACGGTAAATAATCACTATTCTCTTCATGTATTGATGATTTCTAGATCAACTGAAGGATGTTTATTTCACCAAGTTAGATTTGAGAAGCGGTTATCATCAGATCAGGATTGTTGAAGGTGATATTTGGAATATTGCTTCCAAGGCAAAACAAGGTTTGTTTGAATAATTAGTTATTCCATTTGGGATTTTTAATGCACTGCAACATTCATGAGTTTTTTGAATGATGTGTTGAGACCATTCCCTGATTATTTTTGCAGGGTCTACTTAGATGATATTATAATTTTTAGTAAGACTCGAGAAGATCATGTCAAGCATGTTAAGCAAGTTTTAGATGTCTTAAAGAAAGATAAATTGTATTTGAATATGTCTAAATGTGAATTTGGGAAAACCTCTTTAGTTTATTTGGGTCATATTGTAGGAGAAGGAAATTGAAGATTGATCCCCCAAAAGTTGAAGTCATTTTGAATTGGACTAAGCCAAATAATGTAACAAAGGTTAGGATATTTTTGGGAGCAACCCAATATTGGATAAATTTTATTGCTAAATTCTCATCTATTTCAACTTCATTACATGCTTTGACAAGTGTGAAACAAGTCTTTTAGTGGGGAGGCAAGCAACATAAATCCATACAACACAACACCAGTCTTTTCACTTTCAGATCTTAAGAAGCCATTTGAGATTCAAATTGTTGCAAGTGATTATGCCATGGGAGAAGTTTTGATGCAACATGGTAAGCCTACTTTTTTATCATTTTGAAACGTTTACCAGTGCAGTAATTAACTATCCAACTTATGATAAAGAGTTGAATTTTTTGGTACAAATAATGAAGAAATGGAAGAATTATTTGATGGGTAAGGAAAAAATTATTCATATTGACCATCAAACTTTGCAATATTTACAATTGTAAACCAAGCTACAATAAGCTAGACATTTCATATGGATGGGATTTCTACAACAGTTCCATTTGGTAATTAGGTATACGAAAGGTACATACAAAAAAGTTCTTGATATGTTATCAAGGCATATTGTTAGTGAATTTTTCATTCTTAAGCATAATTCAATCATGCATGAGAGATATCTTGAACAATATGCTAAAGATGAATATTTCAAAGATGTTGATGCAACTTTATGTCAAGGAAATCATGTTGAAGAGTGGGATTATATGTTCATGATAAATTATTGTATCATCTTGGCAAGTTATGTGTTCCACGGGGTGAAAGAGTCAACATCATAAGGGAATCTCATACTTCTCTTATTGTTGGCCACTTTCGTGTAGGAAAAATAGTCACAAAATTACAAAGGTATTGTTATTGGCTTCGCATGAATGAAAGTGTTTCGAGATATGTAAGAGGATGTTCCATGTGTGCTACGAGCAGGCTTAACAATAGAAAGTTGTGTTTGTATACTCCACTTCTTATTAATTCTCTTCATTGGGAAAGTAATTCTATGGATTTTGTAGGAGGACTACTTATGTCTAGGAAAGGTCATGATTATTTATATGTTGTTGTGGATTGTTTCAGCAAGATTTGTTTTTTGATGCCTTGTAAGAAGCAATTTACATTTGAATAGACTACACAGTTGTTCTTCCAAAATGTATGGTTGCATTTTGAGTTACACACTTCTATTATTTCTAATCAAGATTCTTGATTTCTTGGGAAATTTTGTTCAAGCTTATGGGAAATCATGGAGACCAAGTTAAAGAAGAGCACAACAATTCGTCCACAAACTGATGGCCAACCATAAGTGGTGAAAAAAACAGTAGTACATATCCTTCGTGGATATTACAGCAAAAATCCCAAGCATTTGGATGAACAATTACATTACATCCAACATGCCTACAACAAAGCCAATCATTATTTAACTTGGATATCTCCATTCGAAGCATGTTTGGGATATTTACCAAAATATCCCTTAGATTTTATCTCTGGGAAATATGTTGTGGTGGATGGACAAAGTGATATAGATAAGGCCAAGATATTCATTGAACATATTCAGTTGGTGCATTAGATGGTACAGGAACTGTTGGAAAAGAGTCAAGGAAAGTACAAGGCGAGACATTATAATCATCGTGTTGACCAAAACTTCCAAGTTCCGATGATAAGGGTTATTGGCGCTTCTAAACAAGTGAAAAATTGCACAAATTTGGGTAGGAGTCCCGTCGACGCTAGGAAAAATTGTCACTTGGCGATTGGGAGAAAGGAAAAATTCATAGGATGATTAGCCAAAATTGCAGATTTGCAGAATAGTTAACATAGTTTTATTCAAGGAAGCATATGTTTCTCATTTTTCAACCCTTCTGAACTCAAGAAGAGCCTAGATAGGAGTTTTTGAGAATTATGAATCCATTGGAAGCACTACTTTTGCAATTTGAGCAATGTTAACTAATTTGATTTCAGATTTGAGCATATAATTGAAGAGGCCCAACATTGGAAGCTAGATCCAGAGACATAGCCTAGGAGGGGTGAACTCCATTATCAAATTTTTGTTTTGTGTTTTTTTTCATGGTTCATTTTTCTCTTTTTTTGGCAAACTAAGCTAAAAACATTAAGTTTATGTGCCTTTTCAACTTGATCCATTGCCCAAAAGACATAAACTTGTTTACAAAATTTTTATGAAACCTTCAAGTTTTTAATTTTAGATCACTAAAGGAACATGGAGCACAAGGATAGAAACATTGGACATTGGAGGCAGGCAACATTCCAAGGAAAGGGAAAAAATCCAAGATTGGATTGAATTAAAAGATAATAAAAGGGGCCATTTGAAAATGACCAATTTTATAAAATAAAGGTTATAATTTAAGTGGTTGGACAAGCCATTGTGCATATAAGTTTTATTGTAAAAATCTTAAACGAGTTGTATGTATAAATTTCCATATTAGTTGTGTTGTGTCTTTTAAGTAGTTATTGTATATTATATGCGGTCATTGAATAGTGAGGACAATGTTCCCCCATGGGGGAGGGGATTGTAATAACCATGGTCACATTTCCCACTTATTTGAAACATTGTAAAATTAATTAGATGGTATGAGTTGGGGACACAGATTCCAAAGCTGAGGTGGAGAGAGAAGACAACTATAGGCAAACATGTTGAGTCCACCTGCACACAGAAATACCATGTGGAAAATATAGGGAAAGGAGGTTGATTTTGTTACACATATGTATGCATGGTATGATGGTAGAGGGTGCCATGAATTCTGGACTCAGGACATTGAGTATATATATCTAATACAATCCTATGGATTCTTGAACAACTATAGGGAAAAATGTTGAGTCCACTTGCACATGGAGAGACCCAGTGGTAGAGACAGGGAAATGAATATGATTTTGTTACACATATGTATGCATGGTATGTTGGCAGAGGGTGCCATGAATGTTGGACTTAGGACATTGAGTCAATATTTGGGACTATTTTACTTGATTATTGATGTGCTATGATTTTGAACTATTTGTGTGATTTGATTTATGGACATGCATGACCATGTTTTTTTTGTGTTTTTTTCCTATATGATTGTGATTTTGGGTTTTCTTTTTCTTTTTCAATGTTGCATTTTATTTTTCCTGTTGCATTTCCTATTGATTTTATAGTTGTCTCTTTATTTACATACTTGGGGGCATTGGGGCAAGACAGTTGAGTGGCGAAAGAGACACAAATTTCTAAGGAAGAGGTAACGTATGATTTTCATACTAAGGAAAATGTAACATGGAACACAATGAGGAAAATTGGCATGAACATGGTAACATGCATATGAAAAAGAAAAATGGTAAGTGGAATATGATATCACAACCAAGTATATTGGTTGAGTGCATAGAAATGATGGAAAACAAAATGGTAAAATGGATCTCTCTTAACTCTAACTTATAAGTACATGTGATTATATATTGTATACTTGATTATGCTGACGTGAAAATGCCATTTTGATTGAAAATTTGTGTCAGGAGTCATTCTCGTGGAAGAATGATGGGTGCACATGTTACAACAAAGAAAAAGGCATGCATGTGCAAAAAGCGCTCTGGACTCATGTTGTGTATCATGTGGAGCTTGAATAAAGTTATGGAATCCTATATTTATTTGAGGGTGGAGGTATGAACCTATCAATGTCCTTATTCTTGTGTATATGTGCATGTATCGTACAAGTGTAACTGTGTATATGTTGTATTGTGTCATATGTGCATTTGTGATATGTATACATGGCATCATTTTATGTGTATGTGTTATGGAACGACACATAATATATATGTGTATTACTTATATTGGACCATGTACTATGTATTATTTTTGGGTGGAGGTAGGATAGCCTCTAGATTCCCAATATTTATGTTGATAGAACACTACCTAGTTTGGTAGTGACCACCTTGTTTGTTAGTTACTACCTAGTTTGTTAGTTACTACCTGGTTTAGTAGTGCCCATAGTCGTGAGTGGGATTATCCAACATAATTGTGAGGCGAGTACCTGGGAAGTTAGCCTGGAGGGTATCTGGAGCCCTGGAGTAGCATGACTATGGGGTAGGTACCTATGTATTTAGCTTGGAGGGTACTTGGAGCCTTGGAGCAACATGAATGTTGATTTGGTACCTCAACGAATAGTCTGGAGGGTACCTAGGACTTGAGGTAGCCACTTTGGATCAACACTTTGAACACAGAGGAAATGTTATCATTTGGGTGCTTGCCAGGGTAGGAAATCGGCCTTATGCATGCACGAGAAAAGAAGAAGCCACCAAATTAAGATAAGTACCAATTATTTATTGATATTTTGAATCTTTAAATTATGATAACAAGTTATGACAACATCGATTTTTGAGGATCTCATTTCCCAGATTTGGTACTTCTTTTTCCTTCTTTGAATTTTTGTGATTGTCTTGGAGAGAGCAATGGCTAGGGTTTGTGAGAGAAGGGATGCAGTCAATCCTCAACATGTAGTCAAAATCCCAGGAGAACCCTTTTGCAGCCCTCCGATACTATCTAGATCGGTTTGGAAAGATATTTTAAAGGCCAAATAGAACCTCAAAAATCCTCTTCATGCAACTACAAATGAGTCTCATGGTATTCGTAGTCACAAGAAAGTGAAAGGATCACAGTACGTTGAAGAATCAAAGAGTCTGACAAGCCCTGGGACGAGGAACCTCCTAGCAGAACTCCGCAAAGGCGACCATCATGAAGGTAAATGGGAGCATTTTTCAACTGACCATTCTCATGTTGGTCCAAATCTAGTGTCTATCTTCCATGGGAGAAATGCTCACAATAAAATGTCCCTCTTATATGCAGAAATGAACAGTGAGGCTAAATCCACCACAAATTTACTCATTTGATCCCTTCACGATATAGACCTGGATTCCAAAAATGAAGAAAGGATATAGGATCAATGGAGTGTTATGGATAGGTGGTCGTAAATAGAAAATATAATAGATATACTTGGAATTCCTTCGGATATAGTAGTTTTAAGACCATATATGGGCTCCATTAATTTGTTCTTGGTAGAATCTGATAAGGACATGAGGGAAGTTTCTTCTCCTAAAAAGTATCCATCAGTGAGCTATGAGAAAATACATGTTTCAGGTAAGGATGAAGTTTTCCAAATTTTCGCAAAAACCCCAACAGGAATTTCAATCATCTCATGGATTCACAAGGAATTTCAGGTGCAATATTTGAAATATGAGATCTATAACAAAACTTGTATTCCAATGGAATTACAAAATCTAATCTATGTGGGTAGATCCATGCAAAACCAAATGTGTTTACAAGACTATCGTGTAGAACAAAACTCCTTGATTATCATTAACCTGAGGTTGCGGGGGGGTTATATAGGTTCTAACATCCCCAAGGGCCCTGGATTGGCCAAAGGACATTCCAATGGATCTACTTCATTCAACTACGCCCTTAAAGGTAAGGTTACAGCTTCAAGTAAATCTGAACAAACCTTCAATATTCTTAGGCCCTATGTTGTGGAGCATATGAATGAAACTTTGGTAACGATATAGGATCTAGCAGAGATCAATAATATTTGTACAACCTATCAATCCAAGGCAATCATTTGCAAGTTCACTAGTTTCTAACCAAAACTTGTGGATCTTTTTTAGTGGATATTTATAACTTGGATGGTAAACTGCGAGATTCACTTATGCTCCAATGGATTCTTGATAGTAAAATTTGAATATTAGAGATCATGTGTTACATGAGGTTCCATGGTTCTGGGGAAATGCGGGGCTATTTATCATCCCATAGTTCCCAGATTTGATGTTCATTCAATGACAGTCTCCAAAATACTAGTCTGGGTAAGACTGCATAACTTACCCCTTCATTTATGGCACCCAAAATTTTTGGAAGGAATTGGTAACATGATATGGAGATACATCAAGATGGATACATAAGGAATGAAGAGGAAATTTATACTTTTGACAAGATATGTGTCGAGGTAGACCTTAGTAAAGGATTATCTGACCGTATCCTCTTGACACACAACAACCAGTGATGGACCTAGTTCTTAGATTATGAGAAAACATCATTTAGGTGTTTTATTTGTCTTCAAACTATACATCTACAAACCACATGTCCTTTGGTAAATAAATACCCCATGAAGAAAAAGAAACCAGTCAAAAATCCCAAGGGATGACAATTCCCAACACCACAACCTGACGATGAAGAGGAAGAGGAGGACTTGGGACAACCCATCACTGAGGACAACCCAAATCCACATACATCTTCAACGAATGAAGAAATCAACCAGGAAGGAACAATGGTATCAGTTTCACAAAATCCAAGAGAAGAAGGACACACAAGCCAAGAAATGTCGAAGGAGAAGGAGATAAGAGGATTCAAATGCCCCTATTCATCTAAGATCTCAGACTCAAATAAGGAACATATGAGGAAGAAAGAAGAGAATCAAATAATTATTGTAACAACTACTCTTGATCAAGGAGGATGGTGAAAAGTAAAAAAGAAGAAAGGGAGAAAAGGGCGACTAAGCTTATTTTCTTAGGCCCAATCTTATTTTTTGTTTTGTTATTTTTTAATTTTTTGGTTTTGATTATATGGGAAAAAAATTCTTGAGTGGTGTCATTTGGGACAGTAAAAGAATGCACCATGTGCATCTAAATATGTAACTTTTTATAATTAATAGAAATTTACAATTTTTTGATGGAAAAAAAACATGAATTTTTGAGCTAACTTAATGATTTTATTTATGCACTAACTTGGATGTTGTATGAATTATGGAAAATTCCAAGTTCACTACAAGAATAAAATGCTAATGAGGTATAATTTACATTCATTACGTTTTCCTTCTGATGAGTCTCATGGAATTTGTGTGTCCCTAATGCAAGAATAGACATGATACTGCTCATTTCAAATGAGCAAAGTGGGACACAAGATGGAACAATAACAATGTTCAAAATCCAAAGTTTTATGAACAGGGCCACTTTTGGACATTAGCACCAAGGGTGCCAAGCAATGGCCATAAAGCATGCTATGACCAGTATGATAATTTTGGGGCAGGGATATGCCTCAGTTTTGAGACCATTCTGATGTGAGGAAGCATGAAAGGGGGGTGATTGGATTTACCAAGGGAATGGGAAGCAGAGAAGGGATGGTCATAAAATAAATTTGTTTTTGGTCATGAGCATATCTCGTTGGAATCATAAGCACATTCAGGGTGTTCCTGGAAACAATGTTCTAGGAACTATTCACTAAAGGAACAAAGAGTGCAATGATAACAACACTGGAAATTGGAAGCACGAAACATTTCAAGGAAAGGGAAAAAATCCAAGATCAGTTTGAATCAAAATATAACAAAAGGGTGTCGGAATTATTTTCATTGATGGAAAAATAACTGCAAGAGAAGTAGCAAGGCAAAGAAGGAAAAGAGTAGGAAATAAAAATAGCAACAAGCAAAGGAGAAACAAGGTATGCAATAGAAGCAACAAGGCAAAGAAGTAAAAAGAGAAACAAAGCAAAGGAGAAGCAAACAAAGGAGAAGCAAGGCAAGGAGAGGCAAGGAAAGGAGAAGCAATAAAAGAGCAGCAAGCAAAGGAGCAGCATAAGAGTAGCAAGAAAAGGGTAAGCACAAGACCAAAAAAGGCATAGGAGCAATGCAAGACCAACATTGCAAAGCTAAGCAACAAGGTATGTAGGAGCATTGAAGATATGTAGTAGCAAATCAAAGGAATAGCAACAGGTGATATGTTGGCATGTTGATGGATTGATGCTTATGTTGATGGATTTGATAAGTCATGATGATTAGATGTAACTAAAAGCATAAAGGAGTTATGATATGCTTGGATAATGTTGCAGGTATTGTTTAATGAAGAATTGTGGGGACACTAATTTGTTATTAAGTCGAATTGTTGTGATGCAAAGGAAAGACTCTGTGATAGGAAAATCAAGACTCCATGACAACAAAGGCAAGATTCCATTACAATAAAACAATACAAGAAGGTTGAGGAAATGACATGAAGAAAAGATAAATTTGAACATATAGATGGATTTGGAGAGTGAATGTTGCATACATATGCTTTCATTATTTTCATATGTTGTGTGCATATTGTTTACATTGGAAGATTCTTACATGTTTTGTGGCACTGGTATAATTTTTTTTTGGCACTATGTTGATATTGAGGCACCTAATCATTATAAATGACTGAAATAATATGTGGTGGAGCACTTATTTATTTTATAATATTCAAAATATGAAGAGTTTGGAAATGAATGAGTGGACGGCAAAGAGTCAATCCTATTCATCTCATATTCCTATGTGGAATACAAACAACCGGAAAATTATCTTTATAAAATATGTGATTTTCGAGGGAAATATAAGGTTATAGAGTTCTATAATGTGAGAGAGCTAAATGAGATGTCATGCATTAATTATCTGGCACATATGCAGCTTATGTGAAGCAAATTTGAAGGGAAGAAGAGGCAGAAATGAAGATGGAGAGATGCAAAATTCATGACCAGGTAAACCAACACATTGTTGTTTCTTGTTTGTATAAGGGGATTGTAGTCTCCTTTCAATTTGTGGCTTGATAAATATCCAATTGGAGATGGGTGAGGTAGGAACCTTTTGTGGGTTGTAGCCCACAGAAAACACATTGGAGTTGGAGCTTCTTTGCATGTTGCAACTTGCAGGAAATTGAGGTAGCAACCTACTGTAGGATGGAGCCTACAAAAAATCAGATGTAATAAGGAGTAGGAGCTTGCATTTGCATCACAAAAATAATAAAATCGTGGTTTTATCCCTTTATGGGTTTCCACATATATCTGGTGTTATTATGTGTAGTTGTTATGTGATGATATGATGTTTTGATTTGCTTATTACTTGTTGTTCACATATTTAATCTGCTAGTCATTATTTGTTAAGATGCTCATCTAATGTTTTAGTTAATGAACTAATGAAAATAATTTTAATGTCCATGAATGGACTAAACTAATTCCCCACCCCCCCCCCCCCCCCTTCTCTCGGTTTAGTCAATTTTTCATCAAAGGGGTCATTGGAAAATGGCCAATTTTATAAAATAAAGGTTACTGAGTTGTTGGACAAGCCACTGTGCATATAAATTTTTTAAGTACTTATTGTATATTGTTTAAAATTATTGAACATCGATGACGATGTTTTCCGAAGGGGGAGGGAAACATTGTACATTTAATTAAATCAGCTGAGTTGGGGACAGAGATTCTAGAGTTGAGGTAAACGGGGCATTAGGGGAATTTTGAGGTCTAAAATGGGCCTCCTAAGGAAATAATAAAATAATAGCTAAACCAATAAAATAATATTTATGAGCTTGCATTTTACTTTTTGCACCACAATCCATGTAACCATGGTTATATTCAATTGAAAAGGTGTACCAAAATAAAATCAATAAAAAAATTGTATTGATGTGACATTATCATTATCATTAAACAACTAATGGATTTGTCGTTGTACTTAAATAACTTAAAATACATTATAAATATAAACTCATAAGTTATTAATTGTATAATATACTATTAATTAAAATTTATACTATTTAAATTATATAATAACATGTAATTAATAAACTATATAAAAATAAAATAAAATAATATAATAAATGAATTTTATTATTTTATGTATTTTTTATCTTACATATTGAATTGATTTGAAGTATGAAATAAGAAAAATAATATATAATATAAAAAGGAATATAATATATATTCTATAAATGAAATTAATTTAGTTGTATTTAAGATTAAAGAAAAATATATATTGAAATAGATTGAATTTATATTTATAAGTATAATATAAGATTTATATACATTGAAATTTTAGATGTACATAATCTTATATAATAACTATAATAACTGTACATTTTTTCATCATACAAAACTAATATACCTTTTTTCTTTAATTTTAATAACTTTGTATTGTTATTAATATTATAATAATGTTATTCATATATTTTATTTATGATATATTTATTTTGATTTCATATGTATAATATATATGTATAGATATACAATTATAATTAATTTGAAATTATAATATTAAATAAAATAAGATGAATATATAATTTAAAAATAAATATATACAAATATAATATTTATTGGAAAATGTGTAAAGAAGTACATTTCTTTCCAAAAAAAAAAAAATGAAATGGCAAATTCAAAAAGTGTGAAATGACGTTTATTATTAGTACTTTACTTTATGATTTTAAAAGTACTTAGAGCACTACCATGGTTAACCATGAGTTACTGAGAATGTAACAAGTAAATGTCTTTAACTCATATTAGTACTTTACTTTATGACTTTAAAATGCACTACTATGGTTAACCATGAGTTACTAAGAATGTAACAAGTAAGTGTCTTTAACTCAAGTAACGCCACCTCAATAATTGGGGATTATGTCAACTCCTAAAATGTAATTGGTTGTCATAAAGTGAATTTTGAGTGTACATTTTCCTTAGGAGGCCCATTTTAGACCTCAAAATTCCCCTAATGGAGACTACTTGGGATGTTGACTAGCTTGGTGGTAGCTATGGAGGTTGACAGATGTGCACAAGGGATAGGTTGCATAAACATCAATTGGAAATGAGGGCAAAGAACATGCCTCTTTGTAATTGTAGGCAAGTAAACAAGGACAACAAACTAATATAAATATGGCTATGAAATAAGGAAAATTTGGTGATTGGGAGTACATAGAGATTATTGGCCACCTGTGGTAATAGTTGATAACTGAAAGGCAAAAAAAAAATCTAGGAGACAGGGGCACAACTGGCACGGTTCTCACTGGTTGGAGAAATCCTGGCTAGACAAGAAGAAAACGAACGATGGGAACACAAAACAATAATAGATTAAACACATGAATCCTCCCGTGCTCCTATTTTGGAATCAATAGTCACAATCTAAAAGGGAGTGCATTGTCTCATTCTAGGATAATTTTTAGGTATGCATTTTAAGGAGGCTAAGGGCATCCCACACATTGGGGAGGTTCGTAATTTCTTTTGCAACCAGATTTGTGTTTTAGGTGAGAAGAAACTCCTCATTCAGGAGAGAAACAAGGTCATGCACTTCATCATCGACCACTAGAACTCCTTCGTCTTCCTCCAAAAATGTTAGTGCAGCGCTAGGTTGCTCTTAAAGGTGATTTTGGGAGTCGAAAATTACTTTCCAAAATACAGTTTCATGCACCAAGTTTATATCTCACCTGGATGTCAATTCTCACTCTCACATCGTACTTTCTCCAGGTCTTCAAGAGAAGCCCTGCGCAACATTCTAAAAATATCTATCTCTTAAGTAGTGTAGTACCGCAACTAATAAAGAGAGGGGAATACAACGTAGGGAGAAGAAATTTGGGGCTACAACAAATAAGAGCTCAATTAGTGACCTACTTAGTCACTTTCATGCATTGTTAGAGTGAGAAATGATAAGGAGTTTTCCCAGGTATGTGATTCGTAGGGGAGTCAAGAAATATTTGACTCTATTGAGTAAGTAGTCACAAGTGTAGAAGAATCATTGCAAGGTATGAAGGAAATTATGAGGAACAACAATGTAGAAGAAGTAAATTGAGCATAAAAATTTAGGGGAACCAATGGATAATGTTTCCTTGCTTGAGCAGTGATAGAGGACTATTGACTTCATTGGTAACTATTGGTAGAGGCAACAGACCTTTGAAAGTCCTCATGCTTAACCTAACTGTTATGATTTAGATGGTGGGTGGAGAAGTTGTCCCTTGGGAGTCCCTACTTCCAAATAGAAAAATTAAGTTAATCCTTTGAGAAAATTCCCCCATTTAGGCTCTAGAATCTGGCTCAGTGGTGATTGGGCTACAAGAAAGACCATCATGTCTCCCAATATTTGGTTGGGTGGAGAGTTGCAATCCCTGAATAATTTTCCCAATCTACACTTCAAGATAAGTATTTACCATTTTTAACATATGCCATCAATTTATTTTTATGTTTATTAGTCTAATGTTCTGCTCATTGAATGCTTAAGCATGGTTTTCTCATATGGTTAAGTTAGCTTTAAGCTAATAGATTCCAGGTTGATGTTGAGAATATGGAGGATTTCTATATCATGTTACAGAGTTACTAAATTGTCTTGAAGATGTGGCGAATAATAATTTATGTGGATAGTTTAATATTTTGTCACTTGTACTAAATCTCCATGTTACATTGTTGAATGAATCACTTGAATAATTCATGAATAAAAGAAGTTTTAATGCTATGGTTGCTTGCAGTTGAACGAGTTTCTCATATCAATAGGATTTTAAATAATGGGAAGTAGAATTATTCCAACAGATCTCACATGCTAGATTTATAATATGTCTCTGACTATGTGATTTTCACTACTTGCATAAAATTCTCATGACTTTGGTTAGCATCAACATAAGGTATAACCTATTATTTTAAGGATATAGATATGTGAGTGTGACCATTTCCCATGAGGAGTTTGAATAATAATAAGTATTGTATAATTCATGTACAATGAATAGATGTTTGTTGAAATCTCCCATAATATTGCAATTGCATGCATATTGTGTTTGTGGTGAAAATATGAACTAGTTACAAAATTGTTACTCAGGCTTGTGTGTGAGTCATGGACATGGCTTGCTTTGTTCCAACTTGAAATGTTAGGATAGAAAGTACTCAACAATGAGTTGAATTCCATGTATATAACTATGTCCCTGCATAATTGAAACAACACAATATAAACTTGAGAACAGAAATCAAGAACCCTATGTGTGTATGGACTATTGGGTCTAGTTAAAACCAACAATTGAATGTGGCTATGGAACTATTCAGGATAGGAAGGCTTGCATTATTATATCACTGTGTGGTAGAAGGGAATGTTGCAGTCCATAACTCATATCTCTATTTAATAAGGATTCTCTGGTATGAAATATCACATGTTGTGTTTACATTGTTAAAAGAATTGGAATCGTAATTAAGAATCTAGCTTCACTGCATATGTAACATGAATGCATCTCATTTATTAAGAGGTTGATTGTATTCTATATGTAGTTATTCCTTGGTTGTAGGGAATATATATATATATATATATATATATATATAAGTGCGTGTGTGGGTTTCTACTAATTGTTCTTGAACACTTAAATGAAATCCAAATAATTCCAGTGATCCCATAAGACATATGCGTATCTTGTTTTGTGCATAAAACTAGAAGGAAATCTCTTACTAGGTATAATGTCATATGTACAGTAGTCCTTACAAGTATTTACATGAATTCTATAGTGCACAAGAAGCATGAAATGGGTATTGAACCCCCTTGTATAAAGATATACATATACAATGGCAAGTTGAATAGGTACAATTTATATCCATTAACTAGATTTAACAAGAAATAAAGAACCCTTGTGGGGTGTCATACCTAGCATACCACATGGATACCTGATATAACTTTTAGTCATGTAAGGAATTTATAGATTAACTAGGTTTAAGTGATTGTATGGATGGATATGTTACAACTCAGAGTAACGAGGAAAAGGGTTTGCATGGACAGTACTTAAACCTTGTATAGACTAGCTTGGGCATAAAATCTCAACACAGGCTGAGAGTAACCTATAGGCCTGAGTGTATTCTACAAGTCCCCTACTTGAACTGTGTACCAAGTATGTTGTATGGGAAATCACACCCAAATCCTCCACACACACACACACATATATATGGACACTACTCTAAGCTAAACCAAGAGAATGGAACTCTTTGTGAACTGAATTTGCAGTGAAGGTATAAGAGAAATATTTGTTGTGCACAGTGGAAATAGGGTTGCACTCACATAGGAGGTTAGGACCTTTGGAATGTTTCCCTCAGTCACATGGAAATCATGTTACCTAGAGGAGGGGCTAGGAGCTAAATCTGAGTCATCAAAAGGTTAAATGTTGTAGTTATATAGTGAATTGATAAGTGACTTAAACCTCAGTGGGAGGGCATATCCATCACAGTACTTATCGCAGAGAGCGAGGGTCATATTGCTGAAGCGACCTAGTGCTATATTGTATCAAGTGCGTACAAAGACTAAAAATGATGTTTGCAATCAAATCCAAACCATCACATTCATGTCCTGCCATTGCCGTCGAATTAATACATGGGTCATGTAGACCTATACTATGCGAGTGGTTATAATTTCTACCTGAAATTATATATAGATATAATTGTATGGTAAGTGGGGACTGTAGAGGCCACTTTATAGGTGGTAAAGAGTATATATATATATATATATATATATATATATATATATATATATATATATATATATACAATAATAAATTGGGGCCTTACGAAGGAACTACAATATATATGTAGGTTGAGCACATTATATAACTGTATTTGAATGCCATTAGTTACAGAGATGCTTCGCGGAGGGGTCACCCTTATGATGTTAATGACATGTACACCTTAGTGGCAGGATTCAGTGCCTCTTCCATGGCACGCACCACTTAAGCCTAACATGTTACTACCTAGGGAACTATAGAAATATAATGGCACTAGATTAGTATGCAATGTGGGTTCCACATGGCTTGGAAAGGCCTCATTGCATAATGAAATGAAGAAACTTTAAGTTGACATAAATTTTGGTTCCAGGGTTCAATTAGGGCGAAATATTATGGGACCAGAAAGTTCTCAATGAGGTAAATATCATGAGATTGTTCATTTTCCTTCTAAAAAAGGAAAAGAAAAGAAATAAAGCAGAAAGTTTTAGACCTGTTTATGGCCCAAAATGACCATTCAACATTATAAGGGAGACCACTCAGTCGGGAAATCAAATAATCTCCTTTTCCATTTGAAATGGTGGTTCCAACTAGTTAAACTAGGTCCAATTACCTTCTCTTTATCTATGTTGGCTTAAAGTATGTCTTATCAATTACCAATAGAGAAGAGACATCAGACAAACCCTCTTGTTGAGCTCAAACAAGGAAGTGACCTTTAAGATGATCTAGAGCTGATCCAAGCCACAAATAAAGTTTGTCTCTTTGATAAGAGGACTTATAGAAATGTAATAATTAATTTAAATGAAAACTAATCATATAATGAAAGTAAAAGTAAAGAAATCCTAAGAATATCTCGATTAGGAAGATGTATATCTAACCCAACGAAGAGAGAAGTAATTAAATGATTGAGATTTTAACATGCTTAGTTTTAGGTGAATATATGGCTAATGAAATAGTTCTACTAGCTGATACTATAATTACCAAAACATGCTATGTTCAGAGACCTATTAATAGTGAATGATTAACCAATAACATTAGGAAATAGTTTACTTAATGTCAATGGTAATTAAATCGAATTTAGATAGCATATTTATAATTAAAAAGTTACTCAAAAATATGATTTGGGGATATGTGAGCAAACGAGAAAATTGATAACAGATCTATAAGGCTCATCAACTAGATAGCTAATTCAAAAGACAACTTTCTACATCAAACACTATTGCATAATATAAGAAATATTCACACATATCTTTTATTCAAAAATGAAATTTTCATTACAAATAATAGTATTTAAAATAAAAATTTATTAAAACCTGGTCTTTGTGCTTTGTTCCTTGAACTGACCTCCAACGATCCCTTATAAATCAAACATTCTTTCGTTAAAAGAAAGAACTACAATAGTGTTGTTAGCCACCTATAATATTTTTTCATGTCAAGTGGTGGCTAAATCATTTTGGGCAGCCTTCAAGAAACAATTTTATTACCAAAATTGTTGGTGCTTAAAGTCTTATGAAGATATCCTATCCTTTGGTTAATCATCACTGATGTTTCCCTTTTTAAATCTAAAAATCTGCTATTTTCATACGGAAAAAGACTGCTGCAAAATCCCTTTTTCCCCTTCCTCCACTCAAAAACTAACCTTCATTTTTCCCCCTTTATTCTCCATGGAATTCCTCTATTTTTCATGATTTCCCTTCTTCCCTTCATGAAAATCCCTTTTACAAAGTCTAAAACTCATTTTTTGACTTTATCGAAACCCCCAAATCCATCAAAAACTGTGAAAGATTTCATAAAAAATAAGTTTTTAAGCTGCAATCTTAAGCCCCCTTGGGCTAAGTCCCAAACCACTTCCCCACATATGCCCTAGAGCTAGAACTGAGCGCTAGACCCTTTTGGCGCTTATCGCATCAGAAAAATTGGAGCGCACAAGTCCATTTCTTCTGGTAAGACCTCCAATTGCGATTAGCCCTTCAATTATAAAACCCAAGTCTTTACCGCTTCACATAACCCAGAGGACTTGCAATCAGGCACTAAAGTATTGTATAAAGTCATCTCCGATGAAAATTTCCTTTGTAAATTCATAAAACCCACTTTTCCTAAGTTTTAGTCTAAAACCCGCCGGAGCAATATTTTTAATATAAAATGGTTAGATTGAAAGACCCGCACCAAACTTCCGATGTGATTGGCCCTTATATACATAAGCCCTGGGCCTATCGCATTCCCTATCGACCAAAGGCCCCGCAGACGGGTGCCAAAGTATTTCTTATATATAAACCCGCCCTAGAAACATAAAACCTTTGTATTTTATAAAACTTTGGGTTTTCATAAGTTTTATAGGGTTTTCTGCCAGTTCCATATTTGTGATAATCTCCGTCGTTGATCTTAAGCTGATCAAATGGCCCGCCCTACATCGCATCGCAAATATCTATTGGGCACATGTTTTTCCTCTCCCCGATTAGCGATCTCCCGATCAATCGTGAGTCGTTGATCTCTTCCCTGCCTTCCCCGATCCAACGGCCCTCATTTGCTCCGATCATCAACCTTTCTTCCTCCTTTGAACCCCTCTGATTCACTCCCCACCGTCGATCTGATCTGCAGATCGACGACCAGCGCTCAATCGCATTGGTGCCATTCAAAGTTCCTTCCCCGCCGATCGCATCCCTCCGATTGCATCTGGGCCGTCCACGTGTCCAAATCGGACGGTCCAGAATGCGTTTCCTGACTTTGGTTTAAAAACATGCGACCCCGCTCATAATGTTTTTTCATCCAATCACGACTGTTGATCTCTATAGATCAACGGTCCTCGTTAAACATTTCTCCGCCTTTGTATTATTTTTCATTTATCCCCAGATCACATCTCCGCCGTTCAAATCTTTGATCCTACGGCCCAGATTAAAATCGCCCATCTTCCTTCCGCCCGCGCATCTTGCCTATATCACGCTCGCTTCCCCACCGTTAGATCTGAGAGCCTAGATCTAACGGCCTACGCGGAATTTCGCGCAACTTTAAGCACGATGGTTAATTCCTGAAAATCACGCGATATAAGTTGTTTTCAAAAGACACGTGTCACCTCCTAATTCATATTGCGTTAGAGAAGGCTAAACCACCTCCCATCCCTTTCATTGTGCGAAACTCGTGGTTTTCTCCACCAAAACCACCTTTCCCCATTTCTATTATAAATTATCGCGCGCACTCCCTACCATTGATCTCTGCAGATCAACGGCTCAAATCTAATCTAGCCATACACCATCACCCTCTGCCTCTCCAAAGGGTTTTTCAATGTACGATCTCCGCTGTTGATCTCGTGGCCTGATCTCATCCGACGGCCCATGATCATCCAAAAACCCTAAATTCAATTCCTTTTTATTTTCCTCCGCAAAAAGGTTTTTAACCTTATTTCTTCACATTTTCTCCTATTTTCACAAATAGTGTGACCCCTTCGCATTATTAATTCACTTCTAAAATCTCCACCATTGATCTTCTTGGAAAATCATATATCAACGATTCTAACTTAAGAATCTCCCAATGCTTTCCTTTCACCTCTGCAGCAAATCTCCACTGTTGGATGTTTCCATTCAACGGTCATGCTCCTACCTGAAACCTCCAAAGCAGTTTTCACCAAATATGCAAGATTTCTTAATTGTTTTTGTATTGTGCAGGATTTAAAGGGTTTTTTCAAATGTTTTAAAAGAAAATGAAAGTTGAGGATGACGATCCTCCAGACTTTCATTCATCATCAAAGAAAGCCATATACAGGGTTCGATTTCACGTTTCATCGATGACTCATGGGCATTGATGCCATATGGACCTGGTACACACCTGCACATCAACAAGACACAGTGAGATTAAATCAAATCAAAGAGTATTAGTGTCGAAGACCCAGACACAGCAGAAATGAAGGATTAAACATTAATTATACAGTTTAATGGATTACATCTAAAAGTCGATTATCAAAGGCCTTATCCATTGAATTAAACATAGATAAAGGAAAATCAAGGATATTTATCGGACAGAGGATGCCTCCACTACCACATCAAAGGAAAATTGATTCCTCTCAGCTACCAGATTACCACCTGTGACTTCACAGCATTCAAACAAAGGCCGAGTAATGACCAAAACAGAGCATATTTTCCCCTTACAGTTGAATAGTTATTTCGAATCAAAGAAGCTAATATAAACTATCAGCAAAGTTATTGCAAAAGATGATATAGAGCCTTAAAATCAACATAAGCTTCCAACAAGCTTAAATACTTAAATGCAAACCAATTAATACAGGAAAATATCTGTAAACTTCTCCCTTGAGCCCCTCAAAGGCCGAGAAGAATTAACTATATTAATTGAACTCATAATATCTTTTCTCTCTTTCGACCTCCTCATCCCTCTATAAAAACTTGTTGAGGAATCCATTGTAAAGCTGTTGGTTGGTTGTTTGATTACTAGTTGTAATACTGAAACTCTCTAAAATAATACATAGTATGTTGAAGTTGAAGAAGAAATTGAAGTCTTGGAAGCCCTGATGATGTTGTTGCATGATTGTTCTTAAGAAGGCTCTATCATTGGATCCATGAGCTTGGCTGTTGGTGAAGTATTCTGAACTGTTTAATTTTTTCCCCTGTTTTCATTTTGTTCCATAAATTCTTACTACAGTAGGATGAAATTTTTAGGCTAATAAATGACTCTTGGAAGCACCATAGACCTGTTTATCCTTCACTGTTTTATGTTTTCTTCTGCTGAAGTATTTTAGAGTCTTTAATGTCTCTCTTTAGTCTCCATGTTTGTTTATTTCCTTAATAGTCCGAATAGTTGGTTCCAGCATGATTTATGGTTCTCCCTGCTTGTCTGCTGCGACTTAAAAACTGTTATTGAAGTCTTCCTTTGAAGTTTCTCTGTTTACAGTGAGCCAAGGAGGTCTGTTCTGATCTTGCCCCTTGTCCTTGCTTGAAAAGTTAGCTTAAAGGTCTTTATAGTTGTGAGCATAGATGTATTTAGGTGTTCCCTCTTCTATGATCATAATTATCAGTGAATCTTTTATGTTTTCTAAGTCATTTGAAATAAAATCTTTGAGGAAATATGGTGTTCCCCGAATCTTAGATTTCATTTTAAAAGTTGTTTTGAAGTCATTATTTTCTTAAAGTGTGATTTGTAGAATTCATGGTTAGCCATGTCTATCAAATAGCTTTATTGTTCAAGTTGTGCTTTTAAATTCCCTTTGTTGAGAATTAAACTTCTCTTTCCAAATCATTGATGTCCATCTCATTCCAAAACCAAAGGATCCTGCGGCCAAGTTAGATTTTCCCTTTGATATCCCATATCCATTATTAAGTTTTTCATGACCTCTTTTTGACTCCATTGCCCAATTAATCTGACATTTCCTCTTTCTATCTATCTTTCCTAGACCTTTTAGGTTTTGCTGTATCAATTCCAACCAAACAAACAAACAAAACCTTGCACTTAATAACTAGTCTAAAACTAATATTCAAAGCACACAAGATAAACCTTTTCAAAGAACAAATAATTTGAGAGATCCCTCTTTAAGAGCAGGAGGACTAGATCCTGTAACTCTAAAGATTGGTCTTGATGTTGCCTTGTCTTTTGATTTTCCAAACTATCAAAACACGAGACACCAACATAATGGCAATCACGGTGGGACCTACTGAGAATACAGTGGCTTGAAAACACTTCTTAAACTCTTTAGGCCCTTAACTTGATAAAGAACACCTTGTGGACTTATCCCACCGCTCACTCCAACATAATGGCGATCACGGTGGGACGACTGAGTTCATAGTTGCTTAGCAAGCTATTATAAACTCATTAATCTTTCAAACAACCATAGAAACTCAGAAAAACCCAAAATATTTAGTTTGGCTTCATAATAAACATGGTGGTGGAACCATAAAACATTTTACCTTTACAAAAGCTAAAAATTTTCCACCTGGTGACTCCACTGGCCTCCAAAAGGCCTATTACCTTTCCAGTCCTTGTAGACTCCCTTGGGAATGCATTGAGCAAACCCAATCATGCTGTTGGTGGACAAAAAAGTTCAAAATTTTCCACTTGGCGACTCCACAATCCCAAAAGACCAAATGACTCCATTGGTAAAGGACTCTGAACTGGTTAGAAAGACACAGTGACCCCTTATTACAAACATGGATCCAAGTATGGACAGAGAAGCTAAACTAAACACATTATTGAACCTAATTGGGAAAATAGTGTACATACTGGATAAAATATTGGAAAGGCATGAGGATGATATAGATGTTGATTATCTATAGCAACCTATGCTTTTTCCATATCAAACACAAACTCAACCATTACAATACCTAGACAATGAGAAATATATAGATGATGATCAAGACTTTATAGAAGAAGGTGAGCAATATTATAGAGAAAACAATAAAGAAAAACTATTGATCATGCTGGAAAAGATGGTATACATGCTTGGGAAAATAATTGAAAGGAATGAGGCTAATTTAAATACTGATGATCTAGAGCAGCCCGTGCTCCTTTCAAATCAAGAACAAACCGAAACTCTACAAGATATGTATGATGAACAAGATTACAAAGAAATCAATGAAGGAGGTTTTCAGGAAATTCCTAATTACGTACCTTTATCTTGTACAATGCTATTAATAGAACTTCATGACCAGATTGCAATAACTAATAGCAAGTAGTGCCTTGAGGAAAACATAAGCCATTTTGAACCCACAAAATTTGAAATAGGAGAAGAGACAACACAACCAAAGTGTATGCCTTTATGTCATGACTCATTTCAGACGATTAAAGAAGAATGGCATCCTGATAATCTATTAGAAACAACTCCCGAATCCCATATTTTAAATAACTATAATAAAAATCATGAGGATTTGTTCAAAACTGAGGTAGACCAGGAAAAACAAGAGAATCCTCAAAGTTCCCCTGCAAAAACAAATGAAGATCCCTTGGAAGAGGCTCAAGAAGACATCAAGCCTCAAAATCAGCCAACACAAGAGAAAGAAGATTGTTGTACATATGTCCTAAGCAAAAAGAAATTCCTTCTCTCTTAACAGAAGAAGAGATTGATCTAATATTGAATAGACAGCCAGCCTCCAAACCTTCATTTGAACAAAACACTCCTGCTCATCTACTTACTGAACCTTGTTGTCTTGAATCAGAAAACACAGTTATAGAAAAGCTCAAAGAGGAACAAACTAATAACCCAATATGTTTGATTGGGGAAATTGTGTATACTAATGATTTTTCAACTTCTGACCAATATGATGATGATGATGAGCTCCAAACAGAAACTAATCATGCAGGGCAACCAGTAGTGGATTGGTGTCATGAATTTCATTATCATCAGCTTGAAAGCAGCAATCAGCCAATCCAATCCATCAGAAATAGCTTTCACATAATTGGGAATCAACAATCTTTTAGTTGTAAGGTTGAGATTAAAAAACAAGAGGAATTTCTTAAGCAAGATGCATATAAGGAGTCTCCTCCTGAAAGGGTTAAGGTAATAAAAGACACCCCTGCTCAAGAACATGATGATATCTTCACAAAGTACATTCCACTTAATCAGAGCATACCAGGACTACAAGAGGACAACACTGCAATATATGATGAGTCCTCCAGTTCAGATAATAATGAAGATGAAGAAAAGGTTCTTTCCCAAAAGAATATTTACCTTGATCCAGTGAAGAAAGAAGAAATGATCATGGTAGAACCATGTCTTCCAAATACTCTTCACTAGGCATTATTTCAAGATCCCTATGCTCACTTATTGAAGAAATTTAAAGAAAGGATAAAGGTTATTAGGAGTAGTATATTACCAAAAGCAAGAGGATTATTTAGCACTGATGCTAAAAAACAAAAAGAATGGGAGTGCCCCTGTTTGTCCAGCATGCCCAAAGAGATGAAGAAGGATAAATCATGGAATCATTTACTAGATTGGTTGTACTGGAAAAGAGAGTTCATTAGCTAAACATGTAAATATTCCAAGTTATATTAGGTTAGATAGGAATGTCAATAAAGCTCAACCTTTGAGCATTTAGTTAGTTGTTGATTTTTGTCTTGAAGGAAAAAGAAAAATACAAAAAACAATAGAAAAGAAAAGAGGGCAGATTTTAAAACAAGAAAGGTACAACCCCATACCAAAAAAGAGAAACAAAAATCTGAAAGTGTGCAAGCTCAAATGCCACTCCTGAAAAACACACTTCTAGTTAGCCATACAACCTAATCATGGCTAATTAGTTTTAAATTGATTACTGATAGGTTAGTGAATTCAATTTGCCAAACATCTTAATCTTGGCTTATCAGTAGGTAGATTAGGCTAGAAATTAAAGGTTCAAACAAGCTCAAAATCTGAACCAGAGAACAATTAAAGAATGGCTCAAAAAGAAATAAAAACAGAGCTGCAAAAAGATGAGGAAGTGCTTGAACTTTCAGACCTTAAGCCTTCCATTTTGATTTAATTTTCTGCAAAATAATGTCTATGTGCAGCTTGTTGTTTTATGCCATAGATAAGCAACAAGTTAGACTATTCAATTTTGACTTGTATGCCTTTAAATTTCTGTTTTAGAAAATAGTGAATAAAAATCTGTTAGACTGTTTAATCCTAACAGATAGTAGATTAGGTAGAGAAATATATGAACTCAACTGTTTAATCTGAGTTCGTGGAGAAATAAGAGGTAGAAATAGATTAGATTTCTTACTTTCAAAAGAATAAAATGTTGTAAGAGAGTTTTCCAATCCAAGTGCACTCTAAAGAAGAAAAAATGTTATATCAGTAGGATTGGGTAGGTAGAAAGCTTGTATTGATGAAAATCCATTATTTTCCATGGCTGCTAAATATTGTTCAGAGCAAAAGAAGTCCATCCGAATGAAGAAAGACAGCCTAATGGATAAGGCACTGATCAGCCTCCAGAGAATGCAAGTCTGAAATTCTTGATGCCTTCAAAAAGGCACCATCCCCAAGTGGAGCCACTGTTAGCCACCTATAAAATTTTGTCATGTCAAGTGGTGGCTAAATCATTTTGGGCAGCCTTCAAGAAACAATTTTATTACCAAAATTGTTGGTGCTTAAAGTCTTCTGAAGATATCCTATCCTTTGGTTAATCGTCACTGTTGTTTCCCTTTTTAAATCTGAAAATCTGTTATTTTTATAAGGAAAAATATTGCTGCAAAATCCCTTTTTCCCCTTCCTCCACTCAAAAACTAACCTTCATTTTTCCCCCTTTATTCTCCATGGAATTCCTATATTTTTCATGATTTCCCTTCTTCCCTTCATGAAAATCCCTTTTACAAATTCTAAAACTCATTTTTTGACTTTAACGAAACCCCCAAATCCATCAAAAACTGTGAAAGATTTCATAAAAAATAATTTTTTAAGCTGCAGGCTTAAGCCCCCTTGGGCTAAGTCCCAAACCACTTCCCCACATATGCCCCAGAGCTAGAACCGAGCGCTAGACCCTTTTGGCGCTTATCGCATCAAAAAATTTGGAGTGCACAAGTCCATTTCTTATGGTAAGATCTCCTATTGCGATTACCCCTTCAATTATAAAACCCAAGTCTTTATCGCTTCACATAACCCAGAGGACCCACAATCGGGCACTAAAGTATTGTATAAACTCATCTCCGACGAAAATTTCCTTTGTAAATTCATAAAACCCACTTTTCCTAAGTTTTGGTCTAAAACCCGCCGGAGCAATATTTTTAATATAAAATGGTTAGATTGAAAGACCCGCACCAAACTTCCAATGTGATTGGCCCTTATATACATAAGCCCTGGGCCTATCGCATTCCCTATCAACCAAAGGACCCGCAGATGGTCACCAAAGTATTTCCTATATATAAACCTGCCCCCGAAACATAAAACCTTTGTATTTTATAAAAATTTGGGTTTTCATAAGTTTTATAGGGTTTTCCGCCGGTTCCATATTTGCGATAATATTCACCGTTGATCTTAAGCTGATCAAACGGCCCACGCTACATCGCATCGCAAATCTCTATCGGGCACATGTTTTTCCTCTCCCCGATTAGCGATCTCCCGATCAATCGTGAGTCGTTGATCTCTTCCCCGCCTTCCCTGAAACAACGGCACCTGATCTGCAGATCGACGGCCAGCGCTCAATTGCATCGGTGCCATTCAAAGTTCCTCCCCCGCCGATCACATCCCTCTGATTGCATCTGGGCCATCCACGTGTCCAGATCGGATGGTCCAGAATGCGTTTCCCGACTTTGGTTTAAAAACATGCGACCCCGCTCATAATGTTTTTCAGCCAATCACGACCGTTGATCTCTACAGATCAACGGTCCTCATTAAACCTTTCTCCGCCTTTGTATTATTTTTTATTTATCCCCAGATCACATCACCGCCATTCAAATATTTGATCCTATGGCCCAGATAAAAACATCCCATCTTCCTTCCGCCCATGCATATTGCCTATATCGCGCTCGCTTCCCCACTGTTAGATCTGAGGACCTAGATCTAATGGCCTACGCAGAATTTCGCGCGACTTTAAGCACGATGGTTAATTCCTGAAAATCACGTGATATAAGTTGTTTTCAAAATACACGTGTCACCTCCTAACGCATATCACGTTCGAAAAGGCTAAACCGCCTCCCAGCCCTTTCGCTGCGTGAAACCCATGGTTTTCTCCACCAAAACCACCTTTCCCCATTTCTATTATAAATTATCATGCGCACTCCCCGCCGTTGATCTCTGCAGATCAACGGCTCAAATCTAATCTAGCCATACACCATCGCCCTCCGCCTCTCCAAAGGGTTTTTCAACGTGCGATCTCCGTCGTTGATCTCGTGGCCTGATCTCATCCGACGGCCCACGATCATCCAGAAACCCCAAATTCAATTCCTTTTTATTTTCCTCCACAAAAAGGTTTTTAACCTTATTTCTTCGCATTTTCTCCTATTTTCACAAACAGTGTGACCCCTTCGCATTATTAATTCACTGCTAAAATCTCCACCGTTGATATTCTTGGTAAATCATAGATCAACGGTTCTAACTTAAGAATCTCCCACCGCTTTCTTTTCACCTCGACAGCAAATCTCCACCGTTGGATGCTTCCATTCAACGATCATGCTCCTACCCGAAACCTCCAAAGCAGTTTTCACCAAATATGCAAGATTTCTTAATTGTTTTTGTATTGTGCAGAATTTAAAGGGTTTTTTCAAATGTTTTAAAAGAAAATGAAAGTTGAGGATGACGATCCTCCAGACTTTCATTCATAATTAAAGAAAGCCATATACAGGGTTCGATTTCACGTTTCATCGATGACTCATGGGCATTGATGCCATATGGACCAGGTACACACCTGCACATCAACAAGACACAGTAAGATTAAATCAAATCAAAGAGTATCAGTGTCGAAGACCCAGACACAGCAGAAATGAAGGATTAAACATTAATGATATAGTGTAATGGATTACGGCTAAAAGTCGATTATCAAAGGCCTTATCCATTGAATTAAACACAGATAAAGGAAAATCAAGGATATTTATCCGACAAAGGATGCCTCCAATGCCACATCAAAGGCAAATTGATTCCTCTCAGCTAACAGATTGCCACCTATGACTTCACAGCATTCAAACAAAGGCCAAGTAATGACCAAAACATAGCATATCTACCCCTTACAGCTGAATAGTTATTTCGAATCAAAGAAGCTAATATAAACTATCAACAAAGTTATTGCAAAAGATGACACAGAGCCTTAAAGTCAACATAAGCTTCCAGCAATCTTAAATACTTAAATGCAAACCAATTAATACAGGAAAATATCTGTAAACTTCTCCCTTGAGCCCCTCAAAGGCCGAGAAGCATTAACTGTATTAATTGAACTTAGAAGATATTTTCTCTCTTTCGACCTCCTCATCCCTCTATAAAAACTTGTTGAGGAATCCATTGTAAAGTTGTTGGTTGGTTGTTTGATTACTAGTTGTAATACTGAAACTCTCTGAAATAATACATAGTCTGTTGAAGTTGAAGAAGAAATTGAAGTCTTGGAAGCCCTGATGATGTTGTTGCATGCTTGTTCTTGAGAAGGCTCTATCATTGGATCCATGAGCTTGGTTTTTGGTGAAGTATTATGAACTGTTTAATGTTTTCCCCTGTTTTCATTTTTTTCCATAAATTCTTACTACAGTAGGATGAAAGTTTTAGGCTAAGAAATGACTCTTGGAAGCACCTTAGACTTGTTTATCCTTCACTGTTTTATGTTTTCTTCTGCTGAAGTATTTTAGAGTCTTTAATCTCTCTCTTTAGTCTCCATGCTTGTGTATTTCCTTAATATTCTGAATAGTTGGTTCTAGCATGATTTATGGTTCTCCCTGCTTGTCTGTTGCCACTTAAAAACTGTTATTGAGTCTCCCTTTGAAGTTTCTTTGTTTACAGTGAACCAAGGAGGTATGTTCTGATCTTGCCCCTTGTCCTTGCTTGAGCAATTGGCTTAAAGGTCTTTATAGTTTTGAGCATAGATGTATTTAGGTGTTCCCTCTTCTATGATCGTAATTATCAGTGAATCTTTTATGTTTTCTAAGTTAGTTGAAATAAAATCTTTGAGGAAATAGGGTGTTCCCCGAATCTTAGATTTCATTTTAAAAGTTGTTTTGAAATCATTATTTTCTTAAAGTGTGATTTGTCGAATTCATGGTTAGCCCTGTCTATCATATAGCTTTATTGTTCAAGTTGTGCTTTCAAATTCCCTTTGTTGAGAATTAAACTTCTCTTTCCAAATCGTTGATGTCCATCTCATTCCAAAACCAAAGGATCCTGCAGCTAAGTTAGTTTGCCCTTTGATATCCCATATCCATTGATAAGTTTTTCATGACCTCTTTTTGACTCCATTGCCCAATGAATCTGACATTTCCTCTTTCTATCTATCTTTCCTAGACCTTTTACGTTCTGCTGTATCAATTCCAACCAAACAAAAAAACAAAACATTTCACTTAATAACTAGTCTAAAACCAATATTCAAAGCACACAAGATAAACCTTTGCAAAAAACAAATAATTTGAGAGATCCCTCTCTGAGAGCAGGAGGACTAGATCCTGTAACTCTAAAGATTGGTTCTGATGTTGCCTTGTCTTTTGATTTGCCAAACTATCAAAACACGGGACACCAACAAGTGTAAGATTTGCTTATAATACAAAGTCCATATTTGAAAAATACAAATCCCAATGAATCAGATCTGAGATTTTCCTCCTTACTTCTACAACTCAAAAATTCCTTACAATAGTGCTTCAAAATTCTCTAGGCGTAGAGAAGATGAACCACTTAAACATTCTCTTAACGCCTTATTTATAATCACAAGATGAAAAATAAAATGAGATAAATGTTACAGAATAATTTTGTTGCCCAAAATTCATTTCCCTTTCTTTCTAGAGCAATTCCAGTGATCCAAAGATTCCCTTCCTCATCTCTTCAACTTCTCTCCTACCACAAATTAATAAAAATTAAATTAAAATGCAAATAAAAAAAAATACCAAATTTGGGAAAACAAACATCTTCAATCAAAATTAAATTAAATAAATAAATAAAAAGAAATATGTGCTTCCCATTGATCATTGTAAAGATAATTTTCATCAAAGAGAAAAGAATCGAATGGATCTGTAATCAATGAAGGCTTTGGGCAGAAGAAAATGCAAAAATTAGACTAAAAAAATTAGTTTTGATTGCAAATTTAGAACTTAATTTTCTGCTAAATTTTATACTCAGTTAATGACTGAATTTAGTAATGCAACCACTTCAGAAACATTCTCCATGATTTTATTTATCTAACGAGTTATTATAGGCCTCATTTGACCTAGTAAAACTCAACTTATGAGTCTTCAAAGTTGAAGTGTCAAAACTAGAATTTAGTAATGCAACCACTTCAGAAATATTCTCCGTGATTTTATCTATCTAACGAGTTATTATAGGCCTCATTTGACCTAGTAAAACTCAACTTATGAGTCTTCAAAGTTGAAGTGTCAAAACTATCATAACTCTAGAAAATATCTCCCTCAACTAGAATTAATTAAAAATCTAATTTCAATTAAATATATAATTAAAATTAATTAATTTCTAATTAATAATAATTATTAAATTAATTATATGCTTTTTATTTAAAATCATTAAATTAAATTACAAAATATTAAAAAAAATTAAAGTAATTACAAAATATAATGAATTAAGCTATATAATAATATATATTAATTAAAAGTTAATTTAAAAATCAATTATTAAACAATATATTATTTAACATTGTAATAATATTATACCCAATACAATGAAACAAAATTTCCTAACTAAAATGAAACCAATCCTCAACGTTAATAAAACTCTATGTGAAACAAATACAAGCCTTAATATAAGCAATCATTTATAACGAGTAAATAAGCTCATCGAGCATTAGAAGATTGAGTGATATCGGAAGTTTTGAAATGAGGTCAGAGATTGGAGGTGAACGAAGGTTAGGCATCGGAGATCAGAGGAGTATAGTAATATCGAGAGTTTTTTAAAAAAGGCTAGTTGCCAATGTTTCAATTATGATCATTAAAGCATATATATATAATTCTTATTACTTAATTAAGGACTAATTTTCATGAATTTCATTATGAAACAAGGCGAAAAAGCCAAAAGAAATGTGGGAGGAAAAAGTATGTATTTTTTGTTTTTTTGGAAAAGTGAAAACAGAAAAACATTTCATTTTAGAATGCGAGGCCTTCAAAGACAACATGGAAAATTATGCAGGTTTTCTGACAACTAGTTCTTGGGATAATCTATTCAGCAAAGAGTTTATCGAAAAGATGAGAGCAATTATTATAAAACTTCACATGAAAAGGGTCGAATACCAAAGCTTGATGGAAAAGCAATCTGTCCTATAAGCTATTTTTAGCCTCGTGGATGTTAAAAATATTTTATTTCTTTCTTTCTTTATTTCTTTCTTTCTATATATATTTGGGTTTATAAAAGGATTCACATTGGGCATCGTAGGTATGAAGATATCATAAGTTTGAATGTTACAACAAGTTTTGATGCCGACTTGCCTTTAAAGTATTGCTGGAACGATTCCTAGGTAACATCTTGATCCTCAATGTTGCGAACATTCTTTACTTCTTCCCACCACAGAGTGGCTTTCTCTCTTAACTGATATATAGCCAATCTAGCTTTCAGGTTGCTGTTGTACTCATACACCTGAAAATATTTGTTCATGTTTATCAACCAAGGCTCTGCCACTTCCTCAACTTCACCATCAAATGTTGGTGGTTTTATTTTTTGAAACTCCCCCTGAAGCTCCACTTTTTGCTTCTTAACTTCTTGCTCATCCGACAAATTGCCAGATTCTGCTTCATTATAGTTTTTGTTCTTGTTGCTTCGCTGGGATGGGCTTCTTTCCACTCTGTCAGTGGTGTGGTCCATTTTTTGTCGCTCATCACCTTCTTGCATGTCCCTATCAGCATTGGGGTGTTCCATTCTCTGATTTTTCTTGTTTGATAGGCTCTTGAGTATCTTTTCTTGCTCTTGCATCAAGCACTCGTTATCACTTCGAACTCGCACCATTTCTTCTTGTAGTTTTTGTATTGTATTCAACAGTATGCTGGTTTGTTGTTGTTGTTCCTCCAATAGTCTACTTGTTTGTTGGTGTTGATCCACACTCAGCTGAACCCACATCTCAGGGCTCACTACTGGTTGTGTTTGGGATTCCCCGGTGTTCTGTGGTGGTTGTCTGTTGACCCCCTTCTCATGACATTTCCTGTTATGCTTATTTTCTGTGCATTAGTATACACACAGCTTAAATCGTTAGTTGACCCTTAGGGTTCCAGCTTATGAACACCGCTCTGATACCACTTGTAACACTCATAATAATAAAAAATACTTTTCATTCCATAATTAATTACATCCTTATATATATTATTCAGTAAATTGGAAAGCCTTACAATAGGTTCTTACCATAATTATTATTACTTAACCGGAAGATTAAGAAGTAATCTTAATACTAAACTTAGATTAAGAAGTAATCTTAATACTAAACTTAACATCGATTTCTTAAAACATATAAATTCATTCTATACGCATACACCATAGTCTCGAGGTCTATAAACACGTTTAATTTTTAATTATCCATGGTATTTAATTGACACATATGTATCTTACCTACCAAAACATTATACTCTTGATCTGAGCCTCGTGGATTAGGATTTTTATGTGATTTTTAAGTTGTCATGTATTGATCAATTTAAAGCTCTTCACTCTGCCATGTGTTATTTGCACAGTTGGGTGCTTTCCCGTAGATTTCACACAGGTTTCAAGACCACCTGTCTTAATCTCCCCCGTCCACCCTTTTGGGGATCTATAGTCATATCTCAGGCGGGAAAACTTTGTTAACTCAGCAAAAGACCTATGGAAACCCTCATTTGGTCTCGACTCTTTGTCTCTAGTCTAAAACTTTGTCTCTTCAAGAAATCTTCGTGAATGTAGAGGGTTGGTTTTGTCTGTGGGGGTTTTATCCCTCTCGGCGGACACACCCAGGGAAGATCTCTGGTTCTCCATCCGCATTGACCATGTTTTATGTCACTCTGTAATTTTTTCCTGAGTTAGCTTATTCTCGGTTCTGAACTTCCTCTAGTGTTTTAGAAATGTCCCGATGTATGAAGCTCTACCTGGTTAAAGCCATACCTCAATTAACAAGTTGGTGTGAAACACCCATTCGAAGAATGATGCCCATTCTCTTACTCTTCATGGCGTGTATTCTGTTCTAGTTTTCGGACATCCACCCACATTCGGGCTCGGGAAGGTAGCATTTATCGTTTTTGAATTAGTTCAACTATTCTAGTCTTTTCTCCGAATTTTTAATTTACTTCAATCTTCTCATAAGCTTCACATTGATTCTTCCACTGTATCTTTCTTAGCTCTGCACGTGGAGTTTTCGGTTTTGGATGGTTAATATGGCAAGTAAATATCAAATTCGGGTGTTCTTTCCATTTTTTTACTTGAACTTCCCTACAATTTGTATATAAAAGGATCGATACTTATTCTTCTAGTTTGCTTGTCTTCGCAGGTACCTAACCTCTCAAACTGAACCTGCTCCACAGTGCTTCCTCAATTAAGGTTCTCTCTGCTAATGGAATTTACTGCTCAAACAGGTACTTCGATTGCTTTACTTGATGTTCTTGAGGTCTTGTCCTCGGCCTGTCGTGCTGTTGGAATTAATCCATGATCCCTTCTAGCATGGGAGAGTAGAAATCTTTGTTTACATTGTTTTTCTGAGTTTTTACCATTTTGTAAAAGACAAGAGTAATATCGCACAACAATGTTAATTTCTCTGTTGAGAGTGAGGGTTTTTACCTTCGAATCCTTTCCTTTTGATTCTCGGTGCTTTATGATGAGACTTAGTCATGCTTGTAAAGTGTGAATACTTTATGTTTTGTTGATATAATAGCTGTAAGACCCTCTGGTCTTTCATTTCGGGAAATCCTTCCTAGACTTACCCTATTTCAATGAAAAAGAGTATTACTCTCTTACTGTTGTGATTAAATATAAATGTGTTGAGAACTTTCATATTTTCTAGATGTTATTTACCAATGGTATAACTCTTGGTTACGGTCGAAGCTCTCAGCTGACCTCTACTTTTCAATATTGTAATGATTTACGCTACAAATGTTTAGCTCTGAGTTCTTTTTTATTTAAGGTTTAAACTCATGCATAAGTACTAAGTAATGATATTTGCAGTTAGATAAAAATAACTGTTTTTCTACTATTTTCTCGATAGTTTAAATCCATATTCATTAGTTAAATTTGGTGACTGTAGTTTTTTCATTCAGGTGACCAGACCACCTTTCTTATTGTCCGAGTGTAACTATGATTGAGGGACAATGTGTCTTGGGTTAGGGTTTCACCTGGTACCTTCAACCGACAATCCACTCTACATTAATTGGTCATAAACACTCCTTACAGGATATAAATATATTTTCTTTCATTTACACAGCTTTACAGATCATTCCATTAATTTGAATATTTGTTTACTATATAAGAGGTTCACTATAAAATATCTATATATATAACTGAAATCTTGTTTTCCGGTTTCCTACACTGGACAACCACTACTATATAAATTCGAACCTAGATGTTCTATATCTTTCTTGGCATAATAAAAAACACTGAACTTTGAATATAATGAAATATCTGCACATAATTTAAAGCACTCATACATGTCTGGTGAAATGGATAATGATATATTAATAATAAAGATTAATATCATTCTTTCCCAACACTTGTCTATCATATAAATTATTGTATCTGTCACTAGTATATAAAAACAGATGTACATACTTAGATTAAAGATATTACAATACTTAATTTCACTGAGCATGAAAAGTTACTTATCTGATTATGCAAGTTGCAATTGTGGTCCTCTCAACCTTCAAGAGAGGCGATTACGTCCTCCTCTTGCTCCCGTGCTCCATTCCTAAAAGGTACGGGTTGATTGTGGATATTTTTTCTACTCTGACCTCAGGACTCCTAGTCCAATCAGTACTAGAAATTTTACCAGGATTGCTGAGTGATTTCCATTGGTCTCTACCAGCTCAAGAAAATATCCACTCTCCTTAGTCCATGAATAGAACCCCCATTCCTCACTGGAATGAGTCTCTTATCCCCAGAGGATCAGGTAATTGTTCCCAATTGTTCAACCACCTTTCAATTCTTGGAAAAAATTTACCATCAACTTTTTTACTTTTTATGGAATCACTTTCCATAACTAATTTTATTACTCACAATTAACAATAAAGAAAATAACTTTTCCAGCGAAACATTAATTGTCTCAGTTTTTTCCTTAAACAAATAACAAAATGTCATTTAACTAATTAATAACTAGTTATCATTAAATGCAGTTGTCACAACTTCCCTCCTAGAAATAACATCGTCTTTGGTGTTTCACTCCAGCTCAGAAAAGAGCTCTGGGTAAGCCTCGCGCACAAATCCTTCGTCCTCCCAAGTGGTCTTATCCGGGCCAAAGTGCTTCCAATACACTTTAACCTGGGTGATGATTCACTTCCAGATCATAATTTCTCTCTGGTCAAGTATGTGTTGCAGCTCGACTAGAAACTCACCGTCCAGCTCTACCTGCAAACAGAAAATTTCCTTGTCATATTCTCATAAAGAAATCATATTTCAAGTTAGGATTTTTAATTCTATCCTACCTGTATATTATGCCAATGAATTACGTGCCTCAAATCATGCACATATCGCTTCAATAGGGACACATGAAACATGTTGTATACTCTAATGTCACTGGGTAAATCCAGCCGATAAGCCACAAATCCTACCCTTTCCAAGATTTGGAAGGTTCCACAGAACCTGGGAACCAACTTGGCACAAGAGGCCCACCGCAAGGTGCTCTTCTTAGGTTTGATCCTCACATCACATGATCATCTACCTCAAATTCTCGATAGGTCCTCTTCTTATCTGCATAGATATTTTACCGATCTTGTGCAGCTTTCAAAATTTTTCTGATCTTCTTCCCCTCCACTTCTATTTCAACCAGCATTTCTGGTCCCAACATTAGTTTCGTTTCGGGACTACTCCAATTTATGGGTGTGCGACATTGCCTCCCATATAGAGCTTCAAAAGGACTCATCTTAAGGGACTCCTGATAAACATTTTTATAAGAAAATTCAACCAAATGCAAATAGTCTTCCCATTTGGTTGGTTGTTGCATCACGTACATGCGCAGCATGTCTTCGAAAACTTGGTTTACCTGCTCGGTCTGACCATCTGTTTGGGAATGATAAGCAGTACTAAAGTTTATTTGGGTCCCCATACCTGTGAACAGATTTTTCCAAAATGTTGAAGTAAACTTCACATCCCTGTCTGAGATAACAGTCTTCGGAATGCCGTGTAGCCTTAATATTTCTCTCATAAAAATATCCGCTATTTGTACAGTCTTGTAAGTTGACTGTACATGTATGAAATGTGTAGATTTATTCAATCTATCAATTACCACCATGATGGAGTCATTTTGTCTCTTTGACCATGGTAAACCCGTAATGAAGTCTAGGGATATGACCTCCCACTTCCATTCGGGTACCGGTACGGGCTGCAACAATCCTACGGGATGTCGATGCTCCACCTTGACTTGTTGAAACTTCAAACACTTATTTAAATATTCAGCAATATTTTTACGCATACGAGGACAGAAATATACTTTTCTAATGGCAGTTAACATTTTCTGGTATCCTGGGTGACCCGCATAATTACTCTGATGGTATTCATCCATGATTAGCTCCTTTAGATCCACATGGTTTGGTACATACACTTTTCCTTTAAAGGTTAACATCTCATCTTTGTTAACTCCATATTCAGAAGTACTTCCTTTCTTTCTAGTCTCTTCCATTTGCTTCCTTAGGAATTGATATTCTGGATCTTTCTGTGCTTCTTCTTTTACTTGATCTAAGAATTTACATTCAAGCTGATTGTAGTAAATCTCATAAACACAATACATATTTCTACTTAAAGCATCATCCACCCGGTTTTCCTTACATTTCACGTGCTAGATGTCCATATCAAACTCACTTAGAAAGGAATTTCATCTTGCATGTCTGGAGTTTAAATCAGCTTGTTTGAAATAACTAGTCAAGCTGCTATGATCTGTCTTTAGCACAAACTTTTTACCCAACAAGTAATGTCTCCATACGCAGAGTGCATGTACTACTATTGTTAATTCTAGATCATAGGCTGAGTATCCTTGTTCATGTTCCTTCAACTTTCTTGACTCATATGCCACTACTTTTCCTTCCTGAGATAAAATTGCCCCAACACCCTCTTTACTAGCATCTGTACAAACTTCAAATACTTTATTGGGGTCAGCTACCCTCAACACTAGTGCAGTGGTCAATAACTTCTTCAGCCTCTCAAAACTGTTCTAGCACTCAACAGTCCACTTAAAAACTTTTTCTTTTCTCTGCAAGGAGGTAATGGGAAAAGAAATTCTAGAAAATCCATCAATAAATCTCCGATAATACCCAGCTAATCCCATAAAGGATCAAATATCTGCCACATTCTGGGGTACTCACCATTCCATGATTATCTTGATTTTCTCTAGATCAACAACAATCCCTTATGTTGAAATGACATGGATTAAGTACTGGATTTATGTTTTGAAGAAATCACATTTGTTGAACTTAGTATACAACTGGTGTTTCTTAACATTTCCATCACAATCCTTAAATGTTCTCTATGTTCTTCCTGGTTTTCAGAATATATTAAAATGTCATCTATGAATATAAGTACAAAGTTATCAAGGAAAGGATGGAATATACCATGAATTAACCTCATAAAGGTTTCTAGTGCATTTGTTAACCCAAAGGGTACCACCACAAATTCATAATGCCCGTATCGGGAACAGAAAGTAGTGTTGTAAATTTCTTCATCCTTGATTCAGATCTGGCGATATCCAGATCTTAAATCTATTTTCGAGAATACAGTGACCCCCTTCACCTGATCGAACAGATCATCAATCCTTGGTAAAGGATATTTGTTTTTGACTGTTAACTTGTTGAGTTGTCTATAGTCCATGCACATGCGGATGGTTCCGTCTTTCTTCTTAACGAACAACACTGGTGCTCCCCAAGGGGACACACTTGGACAGATATAACCTTTGTCCAGCAGTTCCTGTAACTGCATTTTTAATTTAGTTAATTTTGGAACACTCATTCTGTAAGGAGACCTTGACACAGGTGATTCTCCTGGCATCAATTCAATGGTAAAATCGATATCTCTTCTTGGTGGTAATCCGGGTATGTCTTCTGGAAAGACATCCATGAAATATTGTACCACTGGTATGTTCTCCATCATAGGAGACTTATCCTTGGAATTAGCATATCCCACCTGAATAACATAAATCTGACATCCCTTCCTCATACACTTGTTCATCTGGAATGCTGTAAGAGGACGTAGCTGTAGCGGTTTCTTGATCCCCTGAATTTCTTTGCGAGTACCATCCTGCATTCTGTAATAGATAATCTTTTCTTTGCAGTCCACTAAGGTCCAATGTTTTTCTAGCCAATCCATGCCAAGAAAAACATCATAGGACCCTAATAGCAGTATGTTTAGGTCCACGTTTGATTGTTGTTCTGCAATTTCTAATGTACAATTTTGACTTTTGGCAGTTACCTTTCTTTTTGCTCCTGTGGCTAGCTGTACCAGCTAAGGGCTTTTGAATTTCTACCCTTTCAATTTACAAATTTCCACTATTTTGGGATTAACATAAGTGTTTGATGGAAGCCCACACATGAATATTATATGAAAATGCTTATAATCGAGTTTCTGGGAGGTAAACAAAGGTCATCGGGGAATGATATATTGAACGTTTAATTTCTCATCGGAGGTCATATTAAAAACCCCCGATATAATTTTTCCAATGAGAACATTGAAGGAGAGAGAATCATGGATCCCGAAGGTTATATTTTAAAACAAGCTTTGATGCTTAAATGTGCCGAGATTCAAATACTGTAATATTAAATGTGTTGAATAAAACATGTGCCAAAAATGTGTCAAGGTGTGTATTGGGGTTTATTAATATCGGGTTTTCTTTTAAATGGAGGTTACGATAAATTTGTTCTTTGATATTATAAAAGTTTTAAGGTTTACAAAAGCTCCAAGGTTTGATGGATGAGGGAATTAATGAGAGGGAGTAAGGTATGGTGCGAAGGGGGAGAGGAGGATCTCGTGGAGTGGGACTCGCCCATAAACTATAGCCACTTTGCAATTTAAAAAAACAAACTACAACCACTTTGCAATTATGAGATTTCAGATCTCGTAATTTCTTTTCAATTAGAATTTAACAGAGATTTCTAAAAATTGAAAACACCATAATTTTAATTGTTCTACAATTTGGCTGTGGATATTTTGTATGATCGTTAGCAAAGAATGAATTAATTAGTAAATATTAACTAAAAATAAATATTTACAATTAGTTTACAAAAATTAAACTATTATACATTTTGTACATTTTTTAGTCTTGGTAGTAAAAATCACTTAACATCAGATGAGCACAATTTGCAAACTGTGTAACCAAATGCGATAAACGAGAAGTGCTGGAAATATTGTGAAAAATCGAACACAATGAAGCAAGCAAAAGGGAAATACAAAGAAAATAAAAATTTGACAAAATTATAGGACACTTGACGAAAAAAAAATATTAAAAGGTGATTTAGCCAAAAAATTATAGAATGGGTACCCATTATTCAATTAAGTCACAAATGGGGAGTTGATTTTTTACCTCAACATGGCGCGGGGAAGAACCAATTATCTCTGGTTAAAAAAAATGATGAACTTCAATTTACCCAAAGATTAAAAATGATGGTTTCCATCAAATCGTCAAACAGTGAAACATTTCTATGAATCTCACGTAAATGGATTAAGAAATATGAGTTCAAAAAGATAAGTACTCAAAGCAGACTAAGTAAAAATCATGAATCCAAATTTTTGGAAAAAAATTATTATTTAGGATTACCTCGTATGAGAAATAGAATAAGGTACTGATACGAAATTTTTAATAAAACATGTATCCATCGATATGAATGGTCTCTGAAATCGCTTCGCTACCATCAAGCCTGAAAAATACCTGGAAAAGTTTTCTTTAATGACATACAAGCATATCCCCACAGCTAGCGAGCGTCCATAGCCCCAACTGGTTTACTTGTATTTCTCATGCTTCCTCTTTTAATCACCCTTTTGATAGATGTATTTGCGAGCTTAATTTATGATGTACCTGAGTGAAAGAGGTGAGATGGTAATAGAGACTTATGCTAATTAATATAATACTCCATAATGTTGACTCCAAAAATATTTCTCTGTGACTATCAATCAAATGTTCTTATAAAATGGAGGGATGGGAGGGATCCATTGAGTTAAACTCAGGTTATTTCTTTTCTTGAAAATGTGAATTATATCACTTAGAAAGGATATATGTTTCTCCATGGAAAATATTTGAAGCAAGAGAGCTTTAGGATTCCATAAAGGTATACCTTTAATATTAAATGAAACTCATTAAGATAGACAAAGTAAAGATTTCTCATATCTTCCAACCAATGTTGGGTGAGGAAAATGTCTTCCACATAAATTTTAGTGGAGTCACCAAAATCAAACCATAACAAACCAAAAAAAAGGAAAAAGAAATCCAAATTGAAGTGAAATAAATCAACAAATTCCAAAATGTCAAAATGAGAAAAGGAAAAACAAAAAGAAAATCCCAAATTTAAAATAAAAACCGCAAGACTAGTTATAAAATGTCTCAACAAAAAAGTGCAATAAGACAACCATGAGTGTGTTCATATTAAGTTAAGATTTTAATTAAATGGCATATTACGGAGAGTTATAAGGAATTAGGCTTTGAATAATAAGGTGAATAATAGTCATGAGTTAAAATAAAGCCCAAATGAGAAGTATTTATCTTTTGCAAATCTTTTGGTTTCAAAGCAAAGGCTGCGTAAAAGCATCTTAACAATTTTCTAATAAAATAAATGCTTATGAAACAATTATAAAGTTCAGGGACTCCCCAATTTAGCTGATTTGATGAGGATCATTACTGCTTCTTCCAAAAACCCAAAAGCACACAAAATAAAGGAGATTGAGTACCAAATCTGAGTCAACAGGGGTGTGAAAAACAATTCTTGAGATCCTGCAAAATAGAGATATATATTAGCAAAACTAAAAACAAAACTGAAACTAAATGTAAGAAAATGGAATGAATGAAAGTGAACATATGAAACTTACCATTGGAAAATTTCGTTTAATTTACCCGAGAAATATCATTTTCTCCAATGAAATATAATCTCTTCTTTTGATTAGAAATAAAAGTAGGAATACATTATATTATTTGAAATTTCATTGGCCCAAATTCATAACTTATTTAAACTAAACTAAAGCAAGCATTACTAGAAGAAAAAAATGATTCATGTTCAAAGAAATCAAATCCACTAGAAATGAAAATGAAGATGTAATTTTCTATGAATTGCAGCAACAATTGTTCTCTTTATATTTCAAATTTTATTCCAACTCAATGATTTTCATAAATTGTCAAGAATCAAGACTAAGACCCAAATAGTGTAATGCATATGTGTAGATGAAGAGGTCTTGAAATTTTTCATGCTAAATATGGAATGATATATCAAAAATTTAAACAAAAGAGAATACAAACATGGATTAACCATGATCCATTACCTTTACCTTAACCTATTCCAAATTTCCTTACCAACCAGTTGCATCATCATAGTGGCTGCGTGTTATTGAAAAGAAAACTAAGATGTAGACTATAAATGATCGAGATGACAAAAAGAACATCTAATAGTAAGATAAAGAAAATAATGTAAGCAAACCATAGGTGATGAACTCAAGAAGATTACCGAGAAGAGTAAACAGAGGCTTAACTCTAAAATGAAGGTATAATGATAAGATCCATGTGCACACATCATGAAGAATGGATATTCATAAAATTCACTTAGTCATCTTGAGGAATGAATACTTGGGTGCTTGATGAAATTATAATTGAAGATACATCCAAGCTCTCAAACATTATGAAAACATGAAATTCAGCATATATATACAAAGATAATAAAATAGGACTCCATGTGAGCATAGTGATAGATTAGATTGTTTAATAATGAATGAATTGACCAGAGGCCTACGACGATACTTAACCCGATATTCCAAAGTTTTGAAATGAAAAGAGGAAAAAAGGAAATTTCGAGAAGAATTTTAAATTACTTAATGATAATAATATGATATCCTAAGATTCCGAGGTTCCAAGAGAATCAAAGATAAAGGTAAAACCTCCGATAAATAATACTTTCGAAATGAGGACAATTCTCTGATGGACAAATTTCCGATAGAAAATGATTAAAATGTTTTCGGACAATTAATTGATTTTCACTTTCGATACCGGAAGTCTTGATATAAATATTTATTGTAAAGTTTTCAAATAAGAGTCTCGATAAAAGGAAGCCCAAAATTAATATTGGATAAAAACATAATATCAAAGTTCAATATGACTTCTACGAGATTCTGAGATCGAAGAATTTGAGCAGATAAAATAAAATAGGCTTGGTGGATCTCAGAGACAAATCTCGAAATGTGTTTTCAAAAGCTTCTCATATAACATAAACCTAGAAGACTTTAAATCTTCAGGAAAGATTAAAAAAAAAAAAAAATCGGGATTCCAATAATTACCAAATAGAGATCTTGAATCAATTCGGAAGAAGAAATGTGACTAAGGCGGATGTAATATGAATGAATGAAATGGAAAGGTTTTAACAAAACTCGCAACTATAACTTTCAGAATATGTAGAGATGAAATCATGGATAAGGTCATTCGCTGCAAGATTTTTGTAATTTCTTTTGCTTGTAGCAAATCTGAACAAGAAAGATTCTAACGTTCAATTTCTGTTGCATCAACAATTGTTTTCTCATTTCATGCATTTGTGAATCAAGGAATATAAACCGAAGCAACAATAGAGAAAAATAATATGTTGATAAAAAAGCAAATATTTCCCTAAAAAAACTATGGATTGGAAAGAAATGACTGCTTGCTTGATTCTAAAGATAAGTAAAAATCAAGTCTCCATGTCAATCTAATGAAGACCTGCAAAAGAAATAGAACATAAATAAGAAATAAACTAATGAAAAAAGTGAAATTAACAACAGATGAAGATGAACATGCTTATGCATACATGAAGATAAAATTTCAAAGAATCATTACAATTGAGCATACCAATATTCTAAATTCGCAAGCATTTCCTTATGGTCATTTTCTCCATAGTTTCTTCAATTTAAGTGGGAAGTAGATACAAATCAACGACTTAGTACTTAATTTAACTATTGTTTATTGTTGCTAATAGATTGTGCATTTTTTTGAATTTCTCCTTGATCAACATTATGTAAATTTAGAACAGTTCTGGCATAATGATTAGCATTTAAAATTTAAATTTGTGAAGAATCAGAGTTGTCATTTTGAGCAATTGAATCGTTATCAATAAAGGATATACTTTCTAGTTCTTGATAGTTACCACAAGACAAAAACACTAAATGTATGAACCATCAAAATAATTGGAATTGAGGAAGAAAATATTTGGACCGAAATTGCATTAAAATTAATTTAAATCTAATATAAAACATATCCAAAATCTCACCTTCCATCCTACACAATTCTTCTAATTGATCACAAACCTTTTCGTAATCATATTATTGAAATGCGTGAAAGAAAATCTTTGAAAAATCGTCCCAACTATGTACAGAGGTAACTTGAAGTGATGAGCACTAGTCTTTGGCTTTTCCTCTCAAAGTAAGAGTGAAGATCCTGCAAATAATATCTTCATCAATACTGAAATTATTGCAACTTAAAATAAATTGAAGGAGATGACTAAAAATATGTCTTACCATTATACTTTACCTGAGACAGGGTATGGACTACCTTTACGGGAGTGGTTGTTGGATGAGGCTCAATAAAGAAACTCCAAGGGAGTCTTTTAAGTGGATCCATAGTAATAAAATCTTTAAAAAAATTAAAGACAATTTACTATGCCCCTCCTTCTAGCGCCAAAAAAGTTAATGGCCCAAAATGATCATTCAACATTATAAGGGAGACCACTTGGTCGGGAACTTAAAATAGTTCCTTTTCCATTTGGAATAGTGGTTCCAACTGGTTAAACTAGGTCCAATACCTTCTCTCTATCTCTACTGGCTTAAAGTATGTCTTTTACTTACCAATAGAGAAGATACATCATATCAGCCCTCTTGTTGAGCTTAGACAAGGAAGTTATCTTTACGTTGATCTAGGGTTGAGCCAAGCCACAACTAAAGTTTGCCTCTTTGATAAGAGGACTTCTAGAAATGTAATGATTAATCTAAATCTGAACTAATCCTAGAATGCAAGCAAAAGGAAATAAATCCTAAGCCTATCTCGATTAGGAAGATGTAATTCTAATCCAACCGAGAGAAAAATAATTAAATGATTGAGATTTTTACATGTCTGGTTTTAGGTGAATATCTGGATAATGAAATAGTTCTACTAGCTGATATTATAATTACCAAAACATGCTATGTTTAGAGACCTATTAATGGTGAATGATTAACCAATAACATTAGGAAATAGTTCACTTAATGTCAATGGTAATTAAATCGAATTTAGATAGAAGATTTTTGAGTAAAAAGTTACTCAGAAATTTGATTTGAGCATATCTGAGCAAAAGAGAACATTGATAACAGATCAATAAGGCTCATGAACTATATATCTAATTCAAAATACAAACTTCCACATCAAACAGTAGTGCATAATATAGGAAATATTCACACATATCTGCTATTCAAAAATGAAATTTGCATTACAAATAATAGTATTAAAAATACAAATTTATTAAAACCCGGTCTCTGTGCTATGTTCCTTGAACTACCCTCCAACATTATCTTACAAATCAGACACTCTACCATTAAAAGGAAGAGTTGCAATATTGCAAACTTTGCTTATAATACAAAGTCCGGATTTGAAAAAGACAAATTTCAATGACTCATATGAGCTTTTCCTCCTACTTCTACAACTCAAAAATCCCTTACAATAATGCTTCATAATTCCCTAGGTGCAGAGATGAGGAACCTCTTAAGCATTCTCTAAAAGTTATATTTATAATTATAAGATGAAAAATAAAATGAGAGAACTGTTGCAGAATAAATTATCTCCAACAATTTTGATTTTCCAAAATTCTTTTTCCTTTCTTGCTAGAGCAATTCCATTGATCCAAAACTTCTCTTCCTCGTCTCTTCAACTACTCCTACCACAAACTAATCAAAATAAAATTAAAATCAAAATCAAAATAAAAAATACCAAATCTGGGAAAACAAACATCTCCAATCAAAATTCAATTAAATAAATATATAAAAAAAGAGGTGCTTCCCATTAATTGTTGTAAAGATCTTGTTGATCAAAGATAACATAATCGAATCAATCTGCAATCAACAGAGGATTTCGACAAATGAAAATGAAAAAACTAAACTCAAAAAAATAGATTTTGTTACATATTTGGAGCTTAATTTTCTGCTAAATTTTAGACTCAGTTACTGACCGAATTTGGTCATGCAACCACTTCAAAAATATTCTCCATGATTTTATCTATCTAACAATCCTTGTTGGGTCTCATTAGCTAAGTAAAACTCAACTTATGAACCTCCAAAATTGAAGTGTCAAAACTGTCATAGTTTTAGAAAATGTCTTAATTAAAAATCTAATTATAATTAAATATATAATTAAAAATAATTAATTTCTAATCAATTATATGGATTTCATTTAAAATCATTAAATTAAATTACAAATTATTAAAATTAAACTATAAAAAAATACTAATGAATTAAACTATAATAAAAAACATATTAATCAAAAAATATATATTAATTAAAATTTAATTTACAAATCAATTATGAAACAATATATTATTTAACATTGTAATAATATTATTCTCAATATAATGAAAAAACATTTCCTAACTAAAATGAAACCAACCCTCATCGTGTTAATAAGACTCGATGTGAATACAAGGCTTAATATAAGCAATCATTTATAACCAAGCCCGTACAAGTAAGTAAGGTCAGGATTGAGTGATATCAGGAGTTTTGAAATGAGGTCATCGGACATCACAGGTGAACGAAATTTAGGCATCGAAGTTCGGAGGAGTATAGTGATATCGGGAGTTTTTTTAAAAATCCCTGATATTATACTTGTCGAGGTTTCGGTTATAACCAATGTTTTATTATAACCATCGGAAGCATAAAAAAAAACAAAAGAGATATCGGGTTTTATAAAAGGAATCACACTCGGTATCGGAGGTATGAATATATTTTTGATGTTCAATTGTTTGATGGAGGCCCATATATGAATATTATAATGAATGAATGAAATTTTAACGTCCACAAAGACTAAAAATAGTTTAGGGGACTATTAGCTTCTTTGTTTTTTGCCTTCTGTAATTCAATCTTTTTCTTACTGAAATTGATGATGAGCTGACCCAACCTTCTAATAGTGCCATCACTGAAAAGACAATGCCATGGAATTGATGCTAACATACTGCGGTAATCGTCCCTGATGTCTCTAAAAGCATCACATTCCAAAATGAAATGTTTTTCTGATTCCACTGCCCCAGAGGTGCAAAAAGTACATACCCTTTCTTCCTAAGCTTCTTTAGGTCTCTTCCACCACCCTGTTTCACACCGGAGTTGATGTGAGTTAGTTCTTAATTGAGCAATAAGAACCTTTGCTCTCCACGAAATGCTAGCTCCAATGTATTCTTTTTGTTGGAGATCACAAGTGGGGTTGAATTCCTGAACATAATACTTCTTCTTTCTACCCAACTCTTTTCCCCATATACCCTTACGAAACTTCTCCAACACAAAATTCTTTAACTCCTTGCTATTTGTGGGACATGCATTCAGGTTAATAGTCCATTTTTGCATCCATTTGTTGTTGTCTCATCCATGATTTCTTTCTTTCACTCATACTGTTGGCGAGAAAATAAGTCTCGCAGAGAAGACCCGGGTTCAGGTTAAGGGGCCAACAAAGGTGTCCGTTGTAGTCTAGCACCACGCTGGCATTTTCACCCTGCTCCGAAGAGCCGAGAGTCTCACTCAAGGCGTGTCATGATCTTACTAAGATGGGGGATAGATCGGTATCAACATAATGACATCAATAGGGAGAAATCAACACTGTGAAATAAATCTAAACAAACACAACATTCCATCAAAGATATCCCTTGAGAGTGCATTGAGATTTATAACCCATAAAATTAAAAATCACTACTGAAACCATTCATTCTAGACCACAACATATACTCAGAACATCAACTCCTGATTGTATTATAAAGCAACTATCAGCAACAGAACATTACACGGCTCCTTAGCATGAGCTCGGACGGAACAGAATACAAGTGGTCCTATTGGACAGAGAGAAATACAGAGATATAGAGGAATAGAGAGTAGAACAACACAACAGGGCTCTCCTACAGCTCCTGTCTTCTGACCCCGTCTGCCCCAACCTCCCCTTTCCGCTGGGTGGCTGCCTATTTGATCTGTTGCCAGCGCGACTGACAGTTCCTCCTTTCCCTTTGCTCGGCTGTTCTGTTTCTTTTCGTTAGTCGGGAGTTCTACTACTTGTTTTCTGCCACGCTCTTCCGCCACCTGTGCTTACTCCCACAACAGTCGCGCCACCTGTCCTTTACTCCTTTGCAACCTTGACATCTCTCTGCCTACCATGGTTGCGTCCCGCCACGTACTAGCCACAACTCAAAAACTGTTTAATTTCAAAACAAGGGCCCCAACACATACCTTCATTGAAGATAACTTTTGGCCATCTACCTCCTCCCATTTGCTCAATTCTTTTTAGATACCTTATAAGACGCACCATGGCAATTGCTTCGATGGGAGCTGCCCCTGTTTCACTAAACATTATTTCATAGGGAACCAAACTTTTTATTTTGAACTTGCTCATGATCAAGCGTTTTTGAATTTTTTCAATTTGTTTCCATTTTGAAACAGGGATGTTGCTAGCCCAAAATTCACACCGATATAATATCACCGGACAAACTAGGAGTCCAAAAAGTACTTTGATGTTCCAATCCCATAACTTTGCCTCTCTACATCTATTTTGAAGTGCATGTAATGCTTTTCACCCTCCTAAAATTCTTTTCTTTCTGCAATCCTCCCAATTAAGTTTGTTGTTGAAATCGATCCCGAGGTACTTGTATTCATTTACTTCTTCAAGAATGTTGCCTTCAAAGAAGAACGTATGCTGGATTTGCTTCCTTTTATTAGAGAAAATCATTATTTTTGTCTTACTGGTATTGATTGCATCCCCACCGCTTTACAAAAATTCTCAAGGGCATATAGGTGCATCTGCAATCCATGGGCCGAATTAGGAACTAGCACAAGATCATCGGCATATAGAAGAATCTTTATCACAAACTCCCCCAGTCGAACACCATCCCCACCTTGAAAATTTAGGCACTCTTCTAGTTTGTTAATATCTAAACCAAAAAGGGTAGGGGATAAAGGGAAACCTTTCTTGACTCTGATGTCACTTCTAAAACTTTCTAAAATTCCAGCTGAAGTTCTAATTTTGACTTTCACCTCTTCATAAAGCCTATGGACGACATCTCTATATTGTAAAGGAATTTCAAGTTCTTCCATTCTACGCCACAAATTATCTCTAGGGACCGTGTCAAATGCCTTTTTGAAGTCAAATAAGCAGCAAAATACTTATTCTGTGTTCCCCCATACCTTTTCAACAATGTGTCTCAGTATGATCCCACGATATACTATAGAATGCTTCAACCTAAAACATGCTTGCCCTTTTTCCCTCTTTTCTTTTACTTCTGCCCACTTACTGATTCTATTTTCTACCATGCCACAGAAAAGCTTTGCAAACAAAAGATTGATCATAATGGTTCTATAGTTGCAAGGATTATTAATGTCTCCGCTTTTAAAAAGGGGAATTGCTAGACTAATTGTCCAATCCCTCGGGAATCCTTGTTGAATGACGTTGTTGAATATTTTCATGATGTGGGGTGTCAAAATGTTCATTCCCCACTTTACATATTCTGCTTGAAGTTCAACCAAGTCCTTTGCCTTCCCTGCTTTCAACTTTTTAATTCCTGCCTCCACCTCCTATACTGTGAAAAGCTTTGTAGATGTGTTGATCCTGGGAGGAGGCTCAACCTCTAATTCTTTTTCATAGAGTTGCCTTGCATAGTCAAACCATTGATTGGATGTAATATTATTTTCAAATTGCTTCTTCCTTGGTTGAAGTGCCTTCCAGAAACGTTTTGGGTTATTCTTGCCTAGATATATCAGCTCTTCCCGCCTTGTTTGCATGTACTCATATTTTTTCTTTTTTTAAATCTACTTATATAATTTTACATTCATATTCCCCTCTCCCTTTTTCAAGGTTCTCCTTGCCATTTTGCATTCCTCATCGAACCACGCATTCACAAGAAAACAATTTGATTCTGATTTCCTATTTTTTGCTATTTTGCACTTATTAAGTGCACCTTGGATTATATTTGTTAATTCATGGTTGTTGAGGCTTTGGAGACCATTTTTATATGAAAATGCTTATAACCGAGCCTATGGGAGGTAAGCAAAAGTCATCAGGGAACAATACATCGGAATTATAATTTCTCATCAGAGGTCATATTAAAAATCCCAAATATAATTGTTCTGATGAGAACATCGGAGGAGAGAGAATCATGAATCCCAAAGGTTATATTTTAAAACAAACTTTGATGCCTAACTGTGTCGAGGTTTCGATATTGCAATATAAAATTTGCCAAATAAAAAATGTTATTAGTATTGGGTGTTCCTTTAAATCGAAGTTACAATAAAAAATTTCTCTGATATTCTAAAAGTTCTAAGGTTTCCAAAAGCTCCAAGGTCTGATGGATGAGAGAATTAAATAGAGGGATTAAGGTATGGTGTGAAGAGGGAGAGGAGGACCACGTGGAGTGGTACTTGCCTATAAACTAGGGCACTTTCAATTTAAAAATACGACAAAATGAACTACAACCACTTTGCAAATTTGAGATTTTCGATCTCATAATTTCTTTTAAATTGGGATTTAATATAGATTCCGAAAATCGAAAAAACCATAATTTTAATTTTGTAAAATAGTTGTAAATATTGATTTTTAGTTAATCTTTATTAATTAATTCATTATTCGCTCACGGTCCTACAAAATTGCCTTAGTCAAATTGTAGAAAAACCAAACTATTATACATTTTGTACGTTTTTTAGTCCTGGCAGTAAAAATCACTTAACTTAGGATGATCACCATTTGCAAGCCATGTAACCAAATGAGATGAAATGAGAACCATTAGAAAGCTTGAGAAAATTCAAACATAATGAAGCAATTGCAAGGTAAATACGAAGAAAATAAAAATTTGGCAAAATTGCAGGACACTTAACTAAAAAAAAATATTAAAAGGCAATTTAGCCAAAACTTTTTGGAAAGGATCCCCATTATTTGAAATAAATAAGTCAAAAATGGGGGGGTTGAGTTTTTACCTCAAAAAGAGGCCATTATCATAATTGTACATTGGGATTTGGGTTAGCATAGTAACCATCTCTAGTTATCGAAGTAGATAAGGGGGTTTGTTACACTTACCACCTGAATGTAATGTGTGTTATAGATAATTTTGGCATGCTCGCTTGAAGTAACACAAATGTGGTCTGGGTAGCACAAGAACCCATCCTAGAGGTGGAAGTATGGAACTTGTTTTCCTATAATCAATATTTGTTATGTGGTAGTGAATTTATCATCATTGTTTCACAATTGTGGCCTCCCAGAGCTCTCGTTCCCATAAGAGTTAAGAACTATGGTTAGCACCACAATTGAGTGTTGACTAAGGCACTTTGTGACTGGTGCTACCCTTGTTGTATTTAATGTTTAAGTGGAATTGTGTTAATTTTTGAACATGTTCTATGTCATTTCAGATTAGGTGCTAAAGAAGATAGAACGGATAAATAGATCGATGGAAGTCAAGCCAACTAAGAAGAATAATGATGGAGTTACGACGATCAACAGGATGCTTCAACCAGCAAAGTCTCCAATAGGTCATTCAGCCAAGCGTGTCACACACAACCCCAAGGCAACCCAAAAAAAGAATACTCCATAAAAACGCATCATCAAGAACGCAGCTCCATCGCCATCAAAAGAGAAGAAAATCCTCCACCCATTGTGTGTCTAATGAGCTCCAAGTCTCTCCAATATATAAGTATCTTTGGGGGTGTGTGACACGTCCTTTAAGACATTTGAGTCTATATTATATTCCAATCCAACCTAGCACATAAGTGGAATAAAATCAAAGTACATGTTCTGCTCATCTGATCGAGATGATCTTTAGATCAATCTTACACCTCTCTGAAAGAGGAATCCAATAAAAATATTGGGATTATCATATGAGCAGCACAACCAGGAGTTTGGACCTAGTTGTCCAAATTTAACACTCCCTCTCAACTAGGGAGAACTTCGTCCACTAGTGCAATCCAAACATCATGCGTCATCCCGTCGTAACTTGCTTTTCTGGATTATTTATTTTAGAACAAAAGTGGGTCAATCACCAAGACATCATTCCCGATTGACAGATTCAGCCCAAAGGTCTGAAACCTCTAGAGGACTCACAAAGAGTCTCATACCAACCCGAAGTTGGTTTACCTGACCCGAAGTCAGTTGGAGGTCCGAAATCTCATTAGGACTCAAGAGAGTCATATACAAACCCAAAGTTAGTTTCACTGACCCAAAGTCAGTTGGAGGTCTGAAACCTCACTAGGAATCAAGAGAGTCATATACTGAACCCAAAGTTAGTTTCACTGACCCGAAGTTAGTTGGAGGTCTGAAACCTCACTAAACTTGATCCCAGATCAAGTGGTTGGACACGTGCCATCCTAGACATAGAGAGTACGACAATCTCTGATGGATCCATCGGTCTTGCTATGGTCTCTATTCACATTTCCCACCTCATTGGAAAAATGAGAGGTACTTCCCATGAGTCTGAAACTCCATGGGTAGGATGCATACGGGGCATAGATCAAAGAGAGGTAAACCTGCTCAATATCATCACGGTGGGGCGAAAGCACACCAACTAGGTTTGGCAAGCATAGCCCAGTGGTTGATTATAGCACCAAAGCTATCCCCAAAACCACCTTGGAGCTCCCAGAGCTCATCGTCCAACAGGACCCTCCAAATAGGGTTGTTCCATGATTCCAAGATTCTCATGGAAGGTTCGGAACATGACCTTCCCCAAGGGCATTGTGAGAATATCCGTGACCTGCTCATCAGTTCCTATATGATCGAGCCTTACAGTGCCTCGATGTACCATATCCCAGATAAACTGGTACCGGACATTAACATTCTTGGATCTGGTTATCACAAAGGATACCGATGGCATCTAGCACATGCTCGAACAACTCACTAAAGAGATTTCACAACCAAGTGACTTCACATTAGGCCATACATGTTGCAATGTATTCGGCTTAGCGATGCTCAAGGCTACTGACTTCAGATTCATGCCTGAAGCAGATCTACATGTGAAGGAGCATCCAGATGTGCTCTTGTGATCCACCACACTACCAACCCAAACGGCATCAGTATATCCATGGAGTGTCATACTCCTGGCAGTGTATCTCAGCCCATGGCCTATCGTGCCCGAGAGATATCTCAAGAGTTTCTTGGCACCAACCCAGTGAATGTTATGATCAACCATGTGTTGACTCAAAGTGTTCACTGCAAAACATACATCCGAATGGATGTTCCCTAAGAACAACAAGGCCCCTACGAGTTAACGATACTCAGAATGATTTTATAGCACGAGCCCAACAGCATTGCCACTCAACTTCTTAAAGTTGAGTTTCATCGGTGTCTGTTGGGGTAGGGTCTCCTAAAGCGCTGCGAATTTTGTCCATTTTTGTATATTTTTGTATTGTTTAGTCAAACGCAGGGTTTTTGTGGTGGGTCAAAGCCCCTAATGCATTATAATGGGTCAAAGGTAGACCAAGAGTCCACAAATCATTGGATGCGTAGGCTAAATCAGTATAAATAGATGAAACATTTTGAGTCTTAGGTAGAAAAATATAGAGATTGATGCTAAGTGCGAATTGTTAGATTTGTGGTAGGGTTGTTTGGGTTAGGGCTCCTGCTAGCTATGTGCATAGAGATCTTTTGTCCTGCTGTGTGCAGACCCTGCTGGTTGTGTGCACAGATGGTATTCTGGGAATGTAAGAGGATTTCTGTAGTAATATATATGCAAAATTATTGTTGGACATCTGATGTTATCTGGATCTGTTCTGTTATGATTGATTCGAACTTGGGTTATGTGATTAAGCATGAAAGTATCTGTTTAATGGCTACGAACTATCTGTGGTTCTGGTATATGTGATCTGTTAATTGTTGCGATTATATTGTTCTGTGATCATAGCTGGTAGTACGCACGTGGATGCGAACCTGTTAAGTAGATCTGATAAGCTACATTTTGGTTATGTATTGAAAACCCTGCAAATAGCCTCTTCCTATGTAGATCTGATACTTGCAGACCGGCTTGACTTACTTGCTCTCTCCCAGGGTGCGGAAACCTAGTTCCAACACCCTCCCATACTGCTTCGGGTGATAATTTGGACTGCACAAGCAGGTCACTGCCGAAGGGGCCAGTAGTATAGGGGTTTATTGGCAAACCTTAACCTCCAAACCTGGGTCAGGACCCCTCGATCCAACAAATGGTTCCATTGCCAAGACTGGGAGCATTTTGAGAGAGATCGGGTAATGCCAAGGTCATATTGGAAACCTGAGAAGAAAGAAATCAAGGAGTGGAAGAATAAGTACATTTTCATGGAGATCTATGATATTTTCTTTATGACAATTGCAATCAAGCTCCAGGAGTGGCTCACAAGGCTTATCGATTTTCAGAAGTGTTGGAAAGACGAACGGGTCACGCAGTGGACCCCAGAGCGGATCCAATAGTTAGAAAAGACTGTTAACACCATCACTCGTATGGTAGATCACTGGGAGGACAGTGTGTTAGGAGGATTTGTGACAGAATTTGCAGTTGACCAATTTGTGTCCTACTCAAAAGCAGAGCGGTGGTTCTTCAAGGGTTTCTGGGGTAAGTTTTTGAAAACTTTGCCATTGCTGATTAAGATCTTGTTGTGCGAAAAAAGTATTTTGTGTAGCCATACAGAGTGAATGAGCTCCAATCAAAGCGAGGGTACAACACACAATTGTAAGTACTATGGAACTAATCAAGAAGGGGATTGATCTGTCTACAGTTTAGTAAGAAATTTTGTTGCGCATAGCTCTCCATCTACGCCACCTTCAAACCCTCATAGGGGTAAGAACTCACCTCCACCACCACCAGAAGATGATATGGCCTCGCACATGAAGCTACCTACCTTCAAGGGTTTGGGGAATGAAGACATGGATCGGTTCTGGTTTGTCGCAAGATCAGTATGGACTGTGCAGAACGTGGCTAGTGATGTGGTGAAAAGGGCGCAGTTATCCCTTGCCTTTGAAGGAAAAGCCTTGGACTGGTACATGGGATATATTGACCAACATGTGAATGCGACTATTGAGGAAATCAAGAATGCCTTGAAACAACAGTTCAAGAAGCCTAAGTCCTACTCTCAGATAGTAAACGACCTGAAAGATTTCAAGCAAGGACCATTTGAGTTCGTATGGGAAGCTAATCAACAGTTAAAGAAAGTAATTAGAGGAGGAGGACTTTTAGTATGATGACAAGCAGCACACGGAATGGTTCATTGCTATGTTGTTGCCCCACCTGCGCGTGCCGATGGGTCATCAAGCTATTGAATCGTAGGAGAAGGCCTTGGAGGTTTCCATGAAGCTGGAGGCCGCGCCAAAAGATGATACCCAGTTAGGGGTACAACAGATACAGGGCCAGCTAGAAGCAATGCACATAGAGATTCATAATTTGCGAAAGGAACGAGGAACAGAGGCTAGCCCTGAAAGATGGTGCATACGATGCAGGGTGAATGGCCACACCAAGGATAACTGTCCGCTACTCGCAGACTACATGCAGGCCGGGGGACCTAGCCCGCTGTGCCCTGGGGAAGCTGCGGGACCAAGTGGGCCGGTGTTATGGTGCGATGACTGTCGTGTTGCTAGGTTGCATGATACCAACCACTGCCCCCACCTTGTCGCATATATCCCAGAAGTAAAGCAACAATGGTGTAGGTTTTGCAGGTCTGTAGGACATGATGAAAAAAACTGCCGAACTTATGATCTGATGATAGATCGAGGAAATCTATATAGGGTACAATCGGATCCCTCATCACCTAGATCCCCCGCGGGTATAGGAGGCTCCCCAGCTAGGGGAAGGGGAGGGAGACGAGGTGGGAGCGCGGGTAGGGGTAGAGGCCAACTGATCTGCTATAACTGCGGGGAGGTAGGTCACTTTGAAGGGACTGCATGAAACCAACACGACAATCTTGCAGATATTGCAGACAGTTGGACCATGTGATCGAGGACTGCCCGATTCTGATAGCCAAGGTGAAGGAGAAACAACAAACACCTACACAGAATATACAAAGGGTTAAGGAAGAACCTCAAGAGGAAGGGCCAAGCGTTAATGTGATAATGCGCAGCAGCATGGCCACCCGAAGATCTGGGGAAAAAGCTGAGGTAGAGCCTCTTATCCATAAAGCAACCACTAAACAGGAAGGCATAGACTTACAAAGGGAGAAGACCTTTGTCGTAGCTCGGCAAGATTTTGATCAGGATGAAACATTTGCTCCTTAGAACCCCACCGACAGTAGAGTTGAAGACGAGGTCAAACCATTCTTACAGGCATGCATGAAGCTGCTGCATAATCAACATGCCATGGAAAACCTCCAAGCCCTAATCGACAGTTGCGCAAGAAAAGCAGACCTAGTCATGAAAGTTAAGGATGTGCACAAACAATATAAGCAGAAGAGACGCACTAGTCGAGAGATGAGATTAACTGCGCAGATTGGTGACTACGAAATGGACCAGGTTATTCTAAACCTAGGATCGGATGTGAATGTAATACCTAAATAGACTTGGTAGCGAATGGGAGAACCTAAGTTGGAATGGTCCACTATCCAGCTGCACATGGCTAATCAACAGAAGATCATACCGTTGGGAAGGTTATCAAAGATTGTAGTAGATATCACTGGAGTTAAGGTACGGGCTGACTTTGAAGGCATTCAGATTGTAGAAGATGTGTACCCCTATCCGACACTCCTAGGATTGGATTGGGCCATTGATATGGGCAGTATTATCAATTTGAAGAAACGAAGCATGGTGTTTGAAAGTGAAGGGACACGAGTGATCGTACCACTAGACCCCGCAGAAGGAGAAAGGTATACCGAGCTAGTGCATGAGGAAGAAGAGGTGGATCACATATATAAGTTGACTACGAGGGACAAAGACTGGATCAATCCTACGGCCGATGGTGTTCTTTGTTGGGAAAAGGATAGTGAATGATTTTCCGACTCTGACGAAGAAATAGAAAATTGGAAAAACCGACAGCATGATGTCTCTACGTTACGCTGCCTACGAGTTATCAAGGAATTCCGTTGCATATATTCCGAGGTAAGAGAGCTACCCTACTTTAATGGTTCCAGTAGTGTAAAAGAATTTTTATGAACATTTGAAGCCGAGGTGCCCAGAGAACGAAGGCTAGGGTTCTTTAACCTAGCTATGCGCACAACGCCTACAAGATGGTGGGACACACATAAGGAGGTGTTCTAGCACTGGGAGGAATTTCGGGATATGATGATCCTGTGATTTGAGCCTTCGACTAAGGTATGCGTCAAGACATCCCTTGGCCCAGGGGATCCGCGCACACATGTGTTCGCTTGGATGAAGAAGTGGTACGACCAAACTACGGAAGAGTGGGATCACTTGTTTATTCATGCGTTGGGATCAATCCCTACTGCATGGTACTTTGATGTGGAGAAACATCAATGCACCCGCCACTGGGAAACTTTGATAGATGACATTAGTGGTACCTTTGGACTCATAGGGGGCTCGGAGGCACTTGACGAAGCTATACAGGATATAGATACTTTGTTTTTGGTGAATCCAACTCCTCTGCAGCAATTCGAGTACCGACGAAGGAGAAACGTTTACATTCGATCCTTGGACATGCGGGCTACTACAAACAATTCATTCAAGGATACGCACTGATCACAACACCTCTAGAAAAGCTACTCAAGAAAGATGTTGCATTATTTTGGGATGATGCGTGCCAGAAGAGCTTTGAGCTACTCAGGGAGAAGATGGTATCTGCTCCTATTCTTACTTTTTCCGATTGGACGAAGGTCTGCCACGATCACGTTGATGCATTCGAAATCGCCCTGAGCACGGTCCTTATGTAGTCTAGAGAGGGAGACCTTGATCAACCACTTGCATTGGTTAGTAGAAAACTCTTTGGTATGGAGTGAAAATATGAGACCATGGAGCGAGAAGGATGGGCCATGGGTTATGCATTACGAAAGTATCAACATTCTCTGTACAGGGGTCACTTCAAAATGTTTGCGGATCATTCTACTTTAAGCCTGTGTTGGGAGGGGGGGGGGGATCTATGAGTGGCTATTGTTGTTTCAGTACTACGATTTTGAAATCATAGCCAAGCCAGGGAAGTTGAATGCTGAGCCAGATCACTTGTCCTGAATCGAGACAGGCGAAGAACCCACTAACTTGGAGGAAGGATTGCCTGATGCGCAGCTCACTGATATCATTCAGTGCCTGAAGGAGCTGGTTACCTAGGTAGCAGATTTTACCATTATCACAGGTCATTTATATAAACTAGGCTCTGATGAAGTGTTGCGCAGATACATTCTAGAGCATAAATGGCACGCTATCTTAGCAGAAGCTCACGAAGGCATAGCAGGAGGTCACTAGACAGGCAAGGCAACGACACAAAATATCTTGCGGGCTGGGCTATGGAAACGTAGAATTACATTGGGAAGGAGTAGATTTAGACTGCAACTAGTGCGTTGGGAGTGCAGGAGGTATGATCAAAGTGCAGAGGTGCACTGGGAGCACAGGGGTACGCCGAGCGCACTTTGAGTGTGAAAACTAGCCGTTAGAGAAATCAAATCAGGTAAAAAGAAAAAATTACCGTTGGATGGAGCCGGCGACCAGCAATTAATGAGGCGATTTCTGGGGAATTTTTACCGTTTACTTGATGGTAAGTTCCACGTGATGTTTACCCTACCATTGGGCACTCGCCAAGGCTATAAAACCGGCGGGCTAGATCAGACATGGGTTCTGTATTGCTCGAATAGCTTGTACTTGGCATATTTGTCTCTGGCCAATTTGTGTTGTAAGAATTTCTATGCATATAGCATCTCTTTCATGTCTGAGCAACCTACGCCATCTAACAGTAGCAATCTCGAGTTTGTCTTTCACGCCATGATGACAACCACAAATCCTGCTGAACCTTCAGAGCCCGTGACCTCGGTGGAACAAGAAACTGAGGAAGTAATAGAGATCGAGTCCGACGTCGAAGAGGTCCTCTCCAGGCCCAGCCCAACCATGAGGAAAGGAAAAGAGAAAGTACAGAGCTTAGGGAAGCCCTCGAAACCCACGAAATGGGCTGCAGTGAAGCCTTGTACTTCCCCATGAAACGTAAAATCCCCACATGCTGCTCAGGAGGAGGCCCTTGATGGCTTGATCACCTACCTGCAGATGCCACTGACCCCGGGGGAGGTCCCCGTCATTGATGAACCTTTCAGAAGGCTTCATGAAATCAAGTTTGACGATCACGACTTAGCCAATCACGAGGCATTCCTTGAGCTGGAACCTCAGTTATAACTTGACACAGTTCACGGGGCCGATGGGGTCAAATTTGTCCCCCAACGTTGGGTGTTTGGTTTGGCTGGGTTCAAGCTCTTGAACCTACTCAGGATGCGACACTTCAGTCATTACAATGTCATAGACCAGCTCGCACAACAGTTGCTCGCCCTGATTCATGATGGCTGCCTGTGGATCCAGGACAGGATCCCCATTGATGTTGTGCTTGTTCATCGAATTACTGGTCTCCCCATGAGTAGACCAAACCCTCTGGAGCGTGTGGGTAATAAATATGAGGGGGAGACTGCTGAATATGTGTGCCAAAAATATCGCGTGGAGAGAAACACTCAGGGTTTCATAATCAAGTCCATCAATGACCAAGGTACGCAGTAGGGCACCATGCTGTTGGCATGAAAAATGATGAGGAAATGTCAAGTCACCTCTGTCACAGCCTACATAATTCAGTTAGCAGGTCAATGCGAGAAAGGGGTATGTTTTAACTAGGCACAATATTTGTGTGATGAGTTTCTGACTAATGTTAGCGTGTCCCAGGAGCAGGGCTGCGCCTTTTGTTATTCTTCGTTATTGTTCCTCATAACGTTGGTTACCTGGGAAACCCCTGTGGAGTCCGTCCTCCCTGAGCTTACCCTGGACATGTGCGAAGGGGCTTGCTATGCCCACTTATGGGATTCTAAGGATCCGCAACGTCTCGAGGACAACCAAGTTTGTAAATTTATGTAGATGTTCTATGCTTGATGCAACTTTACTTTACACCACAGCAATCACATAAACAATCAAGTAAAATGCTGATAGAACATACCAGTGGATCTATAGAAGACAAACCAAAAATAGAAAAATGTGGTGGTGCATTACGGCGGTCAACAGGATGCTTCAACCAGCAAAGTCTCCTTGGTCATCCAACCCAGCATGTGTCACAACAGCCCTCAAAACAGCCACACAGTCAACTCAAAGTCAACCCCAGAAAATTCAACGTTGCCCCAACGGCAGCAATGGTAGCAACACCGGCAACAACGGTAGCAACGACAACAACACTGACAGCAACGGAAAAAACACTGACAACAACGTCAATAACACCGGCAACAACGACAACAACAGCAACAACACCGACAACAACGGCAGCAACGACAACAACACCGGCAGCGGCAACAACGGCAGCAACGGCAACAATACCGGCAACAATGGCAGCAACGGCAACAACACCGGCAGCAACGGTAGCAACACCGGCAGCAACGACAACAACACCGGCAACAACGGCAGCAACGGCAACAACACCGGCATCAACGATAGCAACACCGGCAGCAACGGAAACAACACCGGCAACAACAGCAACAACACCGGCAACAACGGTAGCAACACCGGCAGCAACGGCAACAACACCGGAAACAACGGCAGCAATGGCAACAACACCGGAAACAACGGTAGCAACACTGGCAACAATGGCAGCAACACCTCTTCGTCCTTCTTTTCCCACGTGTGAACTGAAACTACCTCCAAGGAGCTTGTACTAAATCGGAAGAGGAGATGTTGTGTGAGGATGAGATGAGTGAAATGTCCTCCAACGTTGACTCTATTTATATCAATCACTGAGGGTGTGTGACACAACTGCTGGGGGTGTAAAACCTTAAGGCCGACCTGCACATATTTTGAAAGTATTAAAAATAAATTCAAAATAAATGTTCTGCTCATCGGATCAAGATGATCTTTATATCGATCTTGCACCTCTTCGAAAGAGGAACCCAATAAAAATATTGGTGTCTTCATCTGAGCATCACAACATGGAGTTTGGACCTAGTTGTCCAATTTTAACACTCCCTCTCAACTAGGGAGAACTCCATCCACCTGTGCAATCAAACATTGTGCGTCATCTGTACATCCTCCTTGCTTTGATGGCCTCTTTGACTGAACGAGGAAGTGGGTCGGTCACAAAGACATGTTCCCCAGGTGACGATTTAGCCCGAGAGGGTGGTTCACCTCTCCGGACTCTGAGAGTGGTGATACCAACTTTGAAGGTTAGTTCCACGACAAAGTCAGTAGGAGGTTCGAAACCTCGCTTGGACTCAAGAGAGTCATATATACTAACCCGAAGTTAGTCTCACTGACCTGAAGTCAATTGGAGGTCCAAAATCTCACTAGACTTGATCCCAGATCAAGTGGTTGGACATGTGTCATCCTAGATAGAGAGTACGGAAATATATGATGCGTCCATCAGTCTTTGCTACTAGTCTCTAGCTTGTCCCACCTCATTGGCCAAATGAGAGGTACTTCCTATGAGTCCGGAACTCAAATGGGTATGATGCATACAGGGCACAAATCATGAGAGGCGAACCAACTCAATCATCACGGTGGGGCCCAAGCACACAAACAAGGTTCGACAAGCCTAGCCTTGTGGTTTCTTATAGCTCCGAAAAGCTATCCCCAAAGCCCCCTAGAGCTCCCAGAGCTCATCATCCAACAAGACCCTCAGAATAGGGTCGTTCCACGATACCAAGATTCTCACGGAAGGTTAGGAATATGACCTTCCCCAAGGGCATTGTGAGAATATTCACGACCTGCTCATCAGTTCCTATATGATCGAGCCTTATGGCGCCTCGCTGTACCATATCCCGGATAAAGTGGTACCAGCCATCAACATGCTTGGATCGTTCATGGAACACGAGATTCTATGACAAACGAATCCCCCTCTAGTTATCACAAAGGATAACGGTGGCATCTAGCACATGCTCGAACAACTCATTGAAGAGCTTTCACAACCAAGTGACTTCACAACAGGCCATACATGTTACAATGTATTCGGCCTCAGCGGTGCTCAAGGTTATCGACTTCAGTTTCCTGCCTGAAGCAGATCTACGTGTGAAGTAGCATCCAGATGTGCTCTTGCGATCCACCACACTGCCAGCCCAATCGGCATCAGTATATCCATGGAGTGTCATACTCCCAGCAGTGTATCTCAGCCCATGGTCTATCGTGCCTCAGATATATCTCAAGAGTTTCATGGCACCAACCCAGTGAATGTTATGATCAACCATGTGTTGACTCAAAGTGTTCACTGCACAACATATGTCTGGACGGGTGTTCACTAAGAACATCAGGGCCCCTACGAGTTGAAGATATTCAGTAGGATTTGCTAACACGGGCCCAGCAGCACTGCCACTCAACTTCTTGAAGTTGAGCTCCATCGGTGTCGACACGGACTTGCAGTCCACCATACTAAAACTTTCTAGAAGCTTCACAATGAATTTTCCTTGAGAAAGGAAAATCTCGCCAGGTCTCTGCCAGACCTCCAGGCCTAGGAAATAGTGCATCAGTCCTAGGTCCTTCATCTCGAACTCAGCAGCGAGCTCCCTCTTGCACTGATGAATGAGAGGGTCAGCACCTGTCAGGAAGAGGTCGACTACATACAACACTAGAATGAGAGGCTTCTCTCTATGAACCTTGAAGTAAAGGTTCAAATCAACATTACTACGAGTGAATCCTAGCTTCATCAGGTAGCTATCTATCCTCTCGTACCAAGCTCTGGGTGCTTCCTTCAACCCATAGAGGGCTTTCTTCAAATTGCAGACATGGGTGTTCTGATCCTAGACTTCGAACCCCAGAGGTTGCTCCACATACACCCCTTCCTTTATCGCACCATGCAGAAGTGCGGTCTTCACATCCATCTGATGAAGACTCCATCCTTGTGTAGCAGCAAGGGCTATGATAGATCAGATGGTGGTCACAGGTGCAAATATGTCATCATAGTCTATGCCTTCGTTTTGAGAGAAGCCACGAGCAACGAATCTTGCCTTGAACTTTTCAGCACTTTCATCAGATCCATGCTTGATCTTGTAGAGCCATTTTGAGGTGACAACTGCTTTGTCCTCTGGTCTAGGAACCACATCCCAGACATCATTCTTCATTATGGACTCATACTCTTCATGCATAGAATCCTTCTAGACTTGATGCTTTACGACTTCCTCAAAAATATCCAGGCTCGGATCGTACAATAATACTCATGGCTGCTAGATACCCTTGGTATCTACTCAGCTTCTTTCTTTCACGGAATGTCCCCCTTGGGGCCATATGTCCCTAAGCATCCTCAAGAGTCTCCCTGAGACATGATGGTCTCTTTCCCAGTGAAGGAGGTGGATCAATCGGGTCCATTAGTCCTTCAACATCAGGCATCGTCTCATCCTTCGGTTCCTCTTGATTTCCAAGCCTTACTTCATGATCTTCCTCAGATCTCAGAAGATTGACTACTTTCCTTAAGGAAGAATCTTCATCAAAGGTGACATCGTGGCATATCTCCACTTTCCTTTGACCAGGCACATAGAATCTATAGGCCTTCGAAGTTTCGCTGTAGCCCACAAACATTTTGGTCTCCCTCTTGATGCTAGCTCCTCTGCAAAAGTTCTTAAACTTGTTTGTCTCATATTCAGTTCCATTATCGGTCTGTCGGATAGCATCTCATGTCATTGCTCCCAGTGGACTTCCTCCACCCTGGTATAGTGTATCAATTCTAAACCCAAACATGATAGCTTCCTTGAAGCTCTTCTTCCACATGCACACCTTTCTTTCAGTGAATGCCACGTTGAAACCTTTGTCTTCCATGGCTGATATAGACACAAGGTTCTTCTTCAAATTAGGTACATAGAGTACATCCTGCAAGTGGAGGACTTGACCTTGAGACAAGTGGAGGGTCACATTCCCTGTCCCTTTCATGGGATATGTGGCATTATTGTTTGGTCAATTTAGTGTGTCCTAAATTGCTGCATTTAATTTGTCAATCCGGGAATCGTAAGCTGATGAAGTGCGGCGCACTATATGTGCAAGATAACCTATTTCTTAATTTTTTATCGTTTTTGGTTTTTTCTAAGGTGAAATGGAAATTCTAAAGATGAAAACAAGTTTGGTTATGTTTGTTCAAGGAAGTGATATCCCCTTAATGATTTACCAACTTGTAACTTTAAAAGCAAATTGAAAATTACAATGACAAGACTTGAAAGAAAATAAAAATGTACTGCTGAAATGAAAAGGTGCTGCTAATCTAATGAATCAAAACAGTAAACTAGTGAACATGAAAACCAAACTATTCTTGCTGCCGACTAAACACAAAAGAAACTATACTTAAGGAAATTCAAAATTGCAACAAAATAAATCTAAATCAGATTACATCAATTCATTTTCTGACCCTTCATCATTAGACCAGCTATGATTTTCGGAAGTAATCATAAACAACTTGTGTAACTGATATTTAATTTGCGGAAAGTAAACTAATACTAAACCATACACTCATGATTCAATCCCTCACCATTAGTCCAGCTGTGGCTTTCGGAGGCAACCGAAGATGTCATGCATGATTTAATATATCTAAATTTGCAGAAAAGAAACTAATATTAAACTACACATTTCATAATGCAATCCCTCACCATCAGTCCAGCTGTGGCTTTCGGAGACAACTGAAGATGCTATGAGCAGCTTAATATATCTAAATTTGCAGAAAAGAAACTAATACTAAACTACACATTTCATAATGCAATCCCTCACCATCAGTCCAGCTGTGGCTTTCGGAGGCAACTGAAGATGCTATGAGCAGATTAGTATGTCTAAATTTTAACTACTGAAGCAGAAAAACAAAACTGAAATGAACAAAGCAAGACTAAAATTAAACAAAAGCTATGGAAAGCAAACTAGCAGCAGAACAATGTTAGTTTCATGTCATTAGTCAAAAAGCTATAAAAATGCCTGGGCTGCCCATCTAAAACCTGAAAAACATAAACACTGATCAGTGATTAACAATCATAAAGCATGAAAGACAGAAATGAAATGGAAATTATGGAAGTGTATAAACAGAAATGAAACAACTGCAAAGTATGAACATATGAATGGATTATAATACAATGATTTCTAAGGAAACAAAATGAGAAATATACACTAATACACAAAACCTTAGCTGAGCAGGGGCCCTCTACACAGCCTTGGTAACGATCCTCAAACACGAATTAAGTTGAAAAACAGAGTCTTCTCATATTAAAAAGCAGTTCATTACAGAATGGTAGTGTTACGGCACAAGTGCAGCGTAATCACTACAGAGCAGACTAAAAGATAACAGAGTACATTCACTAACATCAACTATCAACTATCAACTATCAACTATCAACTAACTTTATGTGTGTATGCAAACTCTCTATATATAACAATAAATTGTAACTGTCTCCTAAAGTTCATGATGGCAGAGAGCACGTAGACCACTACGTCCACGGATATAGGAGTATGGCCGTGTTGGAAAGTGAATCTACGGAAGGTGGATGCTTGAATTCGACTCCAGAGCTCTGCACAGATGTCGATTTAACCTCTGCAGGCTTAGAAACGGTCGTATGGATCTTTATATGCCACGAAACAGAGTCCGGCCGACATGAAACTCCATGGTTGACTTCCATGTGGACGCCTTTGACCGCGGCTTCTTTGGACGAGTTTGCTTGAACCAATAGGACACGAACCATGTCCACGTCATTCCTAGCATGCCTATGTGGCTCGTTTCCCTTGTAGACACCTGTAGCATAGAGTTCCACAAAATAGCTGCGGAAAGTTGCAGCAGCTGCGGAAAGTGGCAAGATTCCGCAGCTGAATGAACAAAATCTAGATCAAATAGAAAACACAAAAATATAATTAAAAACCATGTTAGATACCCTTTTGCACATGATATTGACAATTTGGGAGGTTTAGGTGAGTGAAAAAAGTATGGAAAAGTGTATGGAAAAGATGCAAATTCGGGACTCAACATACCCCCACTGTGAAGGTGTTGCATGTCCTCATGCAACCAAAATTTTGATACTCTTTGTTCAGTTCATGTGCCTTGATACTTCAGCCAGCACATCCAATCCCCTTCTCTTCTTCTTTGGTACTGCCATCATTCTGGGTTTCTTCATTAAGCACCTAAATTTGATATTCACAAGTGCTCTACTCAATCTCTGGCATTTCCTTTTCAATTTCTTATTCTTCTTTTGCCAAATTCCCAAATGTAACATAGTATTATCATGGATGATCTTGTCCAGTTTGCCTTTTTCTTTCAATGTTTCATTTTCATTTTTGATGTGCCGATTTAAAAGCTCCAGCTCAAAAATTTCCTGTTTTAATGACTGAACTAAATCATCCTGCAATGTATGAGGCTGAATGGAAGAGGTACTTGGACCTGTGGCTGCCTTTTACAAGGATTCTATATATTCATATACCTCCTGCTGCTTGGGGTCTACTTCTGGTGTCATTTTCATTGGGCTGTCCCCAAAATGCTGTAAAGGAGAATTATGTTCAAAATCTGGCCGAGGAGGGCTTACATCAATGTTTTGCTGAGAATAAGATGGAGTATGCTCATTTTCTGATTGGGAATGAAAGGAATCAGGTTCACTAACTGTCTGAAATGGACTATGGTCAGTTGGAGACTGTTTAGATGTCTCCTCACCCAAATCAATGAAATGAGGACCCTTAATTTGTGTTTTTCTCAATTTTCCTTTAAGCCTGCTGCTTCTCCTCACATGCTGTGGTACACTACCCTTTTGTTCTTGTTTTCCTGTCTCTACCTTCTTGGATATAGATGATTGTTTTTGAAGATAAACTAATCTTTCAGATAGTATTTGATGATCTTCTTCTTCAGAAGAAGGAGTTTTATGGACAACCTCAATAATTTCTTTCCCTTTTGGTATTATTGGCTTCTTAGCCTTGATTTCCTTCTTCTTCCTTTTTACCAATCTCTTTTCCCTACCAGTTCTTTCCATAGTAATAGTAGGAGTGTTTTGGATTTCCTCAATTGTTCTTTTCCTCCTACTTCTTTTTGTTGTGCTAGCTGCGGGAATTTCCTGAGTAGGAGTAATTTGGGTTTCAACATTCATTCTTTTTCTTCTACTCCTTCTAATTGAACTACCTTCAGGAATTTCCTGAGGTTCTTCAAAGAAGTTTCTAACTAGGAATTGTTCCCATGTATCTTTTCTTTCCTTTAGCTCCTTTTCAATCAGAATTTTTATGAGGCCGTGGTGATAAAGATGAGGCTCTACATCTCCTAAGTGTTTTTGAACAGTCACAGCCATTTTCTTCAAGCTATTGAATAGAAAATAAGGGAGATTGAGAGTTTGGTTTTCTAGAAAATTCATCAATAGCCTGGTATGGTACATGTACATAGACCCAAAACAGCCTTCACATGTAATAAATTTCTGAACAATTAGTAGTAAAGTGGCCCATTCTTCTTTTATTGCATGCACAGGGATTCCTCTTTTAAAAACAGTGATATCCATACCTTGATTTCGTAGAATTGTTCTCCATGCCTCATCACTGATGCTTTTATTTTTGAACCAACGTTCTCCCTCTTGAAGAAGTTCTGTGGCTGTTGCTATTGATGCTTCATTAACCGAAAACTTGAGGTCTCCAACTTCTGCTTCCGAGCCATCAAATGACCTTGCAAACGCTTTCGTAACTTCTTTGTGGTAACCTCTGAATTTCTGAATAAAACGCAGCCATTTAGCTTTCTTCAATATCTCTTTTTCTTGCGGATATCCCTCTATAAACTTTGGTCCTTCCGGCTCTGCCCTTAGCAACTTACCCATTTCACTTTTATGTGCTTCACTAATTTGCCTCTGTGAGGGTTTAAGTGGAAATGGAACGACTGAATACACAGGATCGAGCACAATGACTGTGGGAATGTATCATAGAATGGAAATGAGCACCATAAATGGAATGGAGTAAGACTGTGGGTAGATATACGGGAGTGAGAATGAGCAAAAGGAACGAAATGGAGTGAAACAGGGAGTGAGAATGAGTAGAGTGGGGTTTTGTAAACACGACAGAGACACGACAAAGAGGTTAACAAAGTATAATACATTCGGCCGCGTTTTGAATTTTGGTGGCTGCGTAATAAATATAAACACGTTTCAATCAACGGTTATGAAGTTATGCGGCTTGTAAGAGTCCTTTGTCAACTCAAATACGTCTCATTATCTCCGGTGGGATATTGGAACATGAGTGAGAATCGGAATTTCAATGATGAAACCGTTTATGAATGAATTCAAGAGGATAACATGGAGATCGTGACAGGTTACGGAACTGTCAATATAATCATTGCGCGTAATGGGTAGAGCTCATGGTTTAAAACTATATAAAAATGTGTTTTTCAATACTATTTGAAATAAACTTTATTCATACCTTTGGAATCCTTGCTTTTGCCCTTGGTCTTCAACTGATTTATCTCCATTGGTGTCTTGAATGTTCCATTGATCCTCTCTCCTGCATTTTATTTCATAATTATAAAAATAACAACTGACTGTACATTCTCTTTGAAAACAGAGTAGTAGCTGCGGAATCTGCTTCTGGCTGCGGAAACTGGAGTCAGCTGCGGAAACAGATGTCAGCTGCGGAAACTGACACAGCTATTACTTGGTTGAATAGAAATGAACAAATGACAAATGACCAGATGGAAATGGTCATAAAAAGAATTTTTATTGATGGAATGGATGAAATGAAGTGGAATGAAGTGAAATGAAATGAAATGAAGTGGAATGAAATGGAGTGGGTGGTGAAATGAAATGAAATGAAAGAGAGATTTTTTTTTTGGAAAATAGAGTGTCAGGTGTCCCTGATTTTCACCCTATATTTTCTGCATAAGACTGCCATTCAATGATTGGTTTTCAGGCTTATACCATTTTTTTTTTTTTTTTTTTTTTTTTTAAGTTGAAAAACAAAAGCTAGGCTGGTGGAGAAGAAGAATTCTTCTGTACCAGCCTGATTGCAGAACTTTCTTGAAACATCTTGACAAAATCCTCTTTTGAGAGTGGCTTATGATAAACTTTCAATCGATGGCCATTCATAATAAGAGGAGTTTGAAACTCATCAATGGTCTTGATTCTTACAGCTCCATTGCTAAATATTTTGTCAATCTCATATGGCCCAAGCCAATGAGTCTGAAATTTCCCTTGAAAATCTTTAAACTTGGAGTCAAATAACAATGCCCAATCTCCTTCTTGAAACTTCTTCTCTTTGATATATTTGTCATGCCATTTAGTTCTTTGATATTGAACTAGATCGGTTCTTAGAATTGCTTCTTGTCTGATCTCATCTAGCTCATTCAACTGCTCCATTCTATGCTTTTGGGCTTCTGATAAGTCCATCCCCAACTGAACTGCTATCTTGAAGGTCTTGACTTGGGACTCAATGGGGAGCAAGACTTCTTTCCCATAAACAAGTTCATAGGGAGAATGTCCTGTTGTATTCCTCCATGTAGTTCTGTAGGCCCACAAGGCTTCTGGAAGCCTTTCCGCCCAATCTCTTCTATGTAGATGAACAGTTTTGGTGATGATACTTTCAAGAACTTTGTTTGTGGACTCCACTTGACCATTTGCTTGTGGATGGTAAGGAGTAGATCTTCTGTGCTTGATTTTGTATTCTTCCATCAACTTCTCCACCAAATTGGATGTGAATTGGCTCCCATGATCTGTCACAATTTCTCTTGGAACACCAAAGCGAGTAAAAATATCCTCATAAAGAAAATGAACAACTGAATTTTCAGTAGCAGATACTAATGCTTTGGCTTCTACCCATTTAGTAACATAATCGGTACAAACCAATATATACTTCTTTTGCTTAGATGGTGGATTAATAGGTCCAATGAAATCTAAAGCCCATTTTTCAAAGGGTTCAATGAGTACCTGTGTTTGCAATGGCATTTCATTTGAAAGGGTAGGTTTCCCTACTCTTTGGCAGCTGTCACACCTTTTGACATATTGTTTTGCATCTTTGAAGAGGGAAGGCCAATAATATCTTAAAGAGAGGATTTTATAGGCCGTCCTTTTGTCTGCAAAGTGTCCGCCGCATGGTTCATCATGACATGCCTTAAGAATATCAGGCATTTCATCTTCCCTGACACATCTTCTGATCACAAGATCTGGCCCTGTTTTAAACAATTCGTTAGAAATCCATGAATATTTTGAACTCTCCTGAATAATCTTTCGTTTTTCTCTTGAAAATAAATGTGAAGGTAGTTTCCCTGTAACCAAATAGTTAGCAATATCTGCATACCAAGGGGTCTTAATAGTTACTGCAAACAAGTATTCATCGGGAAATTTATCTTCTACAGGAGAATCTTCTTTAGTATTCTGAATCCTAGACAAGAAATCAGCTACTGTATTCTGTTTTCCTGGTCTATCCAACACAGTAACATTGAATTCTTGCAAAAGTAAAAGCCATCTTGTCACTCTGCCATTAGTAACGGGTTTGTTCATTAAATATCTAATTGCAGAATGGTCAGTATGAATAAAAGTTTCATAGCCTGTTATGTAATGTCTAAACTTATTAATTGCATGAACAACGGCTAAGAACTCTTTTTCAGTCACAGTATAATTCAACTCTGTGGGAGTCAAATTTTTACTGGTGTAATAAATGGCATAAGGAATTAAATCTTTTTGACCCAACACAGCTCCAAGAGCTGTATCTGAAGCATCTGTAGAAATATGGAATGGAAGTTTCCAATTTGGTCCTCTCAAGATAGGTGCTTCAGATATTCTTGTTTTCAAAGTTTCAAAAGCGGATTGACAATCAGGATCCCATTTAAATTCACGGTCTTTTGTAAGCAACTTGAAGAGTGGAGATGCTATTTTAGTGAAGTTTTCTATAAATCTTCTATAGTAACCAGTAAATCCTAGAAAACTTCTAACATCTCTTTGACAATTTGGAATAGGCAACTTGGAGATGACTTCAACTTTCAATCTATCAACCTTAATCCCATCTCCCGAAATATGATGTCCTAAAACAATCCCTTCAGTAAACATCATAAAGCATTTTTCATGGCTTAATGAAAGGTTTGTTTCTTTACATCTTATGAGAACTTTTTCCAAATTTTCTAATGCCTCTTCAAATAAATTACCATAAACTGTAAAATCATCCATATAAACCTCTACACAATCATGGATTAGATCAGAAAAAATTCCTAGTACTGCTCTTTGGAATGTTGCTGGTGCATTACATAACCCAAAGGAAGCACTCGGTAGGCAAAAGTTCCCCATGGACAAGTAAATGTGGTCTTATCTTGATCTTCAGGTGCTACCTGAATTTGATTATAGCCACTAAAACCATCCAAAAATGAAAAGTACTTTTTACCTGCTAATGTATCTAATACCTGATCAATAAAAGGCAAGGGAAAGTGATCCTTCAAAGTTGCTTTGTTCAACTCCCTGTAATCAATGCATACTCTCCATTTACCATTCTTTTTAGGTACTATAACCAAAGGAGAAACCCATCGGCTATCTGAAATTGGATAAATGAAGTTTACATTGAGAAGTTTTGGAGCTCTTCTTTCACTATCTCCATAAGATTTGGATTCATCCTTCTTTGAGGTTGTCTGATTGGTCTACTGTTTTCCTCAATATAGATATGATGGATGCAAGTCTTAGGATCAATACCCTTCATGTCAGTATACTCCAATGCAAATGCAGTAGAATGTTTTTGCAAGATTCTGGTTAGTTCTTCTTGTTGTGATTTCTCCAAATGTTTGTTAATATTCAATGTCTTTTCTGGAAAAATCTCAATAGCAGAATTACCAAACTCTTCCATAGAGTAAAGAGACATTTGTCTTGATGATAAATATTCTATGTCAGATTCCAACTGAAATTGTGTGGGGTCATATTCTAAAGTTATCTCAAAATTTTCTAATGTGTTCAGAATTTGACTATCCTCACTAATCTCAGAAATGGTAAAGACAGGTTGTATAGTGTTCTCATCATCGACCCATTCATTGTCTCCTATTTCTGTAATTGCTCTTGCGGGAGGATACAAATTGGATTTCTTTGTCGAATTACCATTAGAAATGTACATGTCTCCAGATCTACAACTAATAAAAGCATCAGCTGTGGCCAGCCAAGGTCTTCCTAAGATAATTGGATGTCCTCCTAGATTACTTTTGGGAGCCAAAATCATAAAGTCTACTGGATATTCCCAAGAATCTAAGGAGACTGAAATATCTTCTAATACACCATCTGGTTTAATAACCGATCGATCTGCAAGTTGCAATAAAGTAGGTGTAAAAAGAAGGTTAGGAAGTTTTAACTGTTCCATAGTCTGTCTACTCATAATGTTGATAGCAGCCCCTAAGTCAATCGATGTGTTTGGAATTTCTATCCCATTTATATGTGTCTTGACAATTGGACTTCCTGGATCTACATACTTCTGCATGGTAATTTTTCCCATCATAATGTCTGCAATCTTTCCTACCAGGTGGATTCTTCTTGGGTCCTTTAGCTTCCTTCCTGGTCTTTTGAAACTCAACTCCTTTATGGTTTTTGCTAGAATAGGAATTTCTCGAATGGCTTGTAGCAATGGAATCTTGATACAAACATTCTTCAATTCATCTAGAAAGTCATAGTTAGGCAACAAGATTTGTTTTTCCACCCCCTTATCAATTTGTAGTCTTTCCGGAAAAGGAGGAGTAGATGAAGATACAGGTTGCTCAACTATAGGAGTTGTGGATGTTAGCTTTTCTTTTTCTTTTTGAATTTTTGAATTTTGAAGAGATTCTTCCTCAAAACCCTTATTGACTTGAAGAGAGTCCTCTTCAGAGGTATCTTGCTCTTGAATTTCTATAGAAGGTTTTTCTAAAACTCTACCAGATCTGAGTTGTACATCGTTGAGAGGAACAATCATATAGGTAGGAAATTGTTGTCCTTCTACCATATAAGTAGTTTGAGGAATCTTATTGTTAGGATTTGGAAATGGCTGAGCTGGAAGTTGATTTGTCTTCTGTTGGTATGGGAGCATGAGTTGAGGATTTGTACTTTGTTGAGAAGGTTGTTGTTGTGGAAATGGCAATGAAAGTTGTGGATTTGGGCTTGGAAGTTGTGGAGCTTGTTGATTTTGAAAAGATGGAGGATATTGATAAAATTGAGCAAATCTCCCATAAGGATTTTTCATTCCTTGTACCCATGGCTGATATGAATTTTGATGTTGGGGCCAAGGTTGTTGCCAAGGAGTCCAATTTGGTGGGGTTTGAAGATTCATAGGGTTATTAAACCCTTGAGATTGTTGTCCCTGCCAAGGTCTCCTTGCGACAAAACAGAGAGATTCTCTTGAATTTGGATCTTCTTGAAAAACAGCTTTGAGTCCAGGGATTGAAGGACAATCCTTGATCTCATGATTTTCTGAGCAAATCATACATGTTTCTACAACTTTTGCATCCAAGGGACATTCCCTTAAAGCATGTTTCTTCCTACATTTCGGACAAAAGATGGCTAAGGCATCTGTTTCTGCTTTCTGTTTGTTTTGGATTTTAAGGGTGTCTAGTTGTTCACTAAGGCTCCCTAAGATATCAGTTTTGAACTCATCAAGCATATTACCAATCTCTGCCCTACTTACTGATCCAGTTGCAGATTTGTTAGCCCTAATAAGAGAAGAATCCCTAGGCCCTTTTCCAGTTTTAGATTTTCCTCTTGAGAGATGGATACATAGTTCTGTTATATCACGAAATGGAAGTTGAGAAATGTCTCCTTTCCCCATCATGTTTAAAATGTCTATCCATTCATCTCTAATGGCTTTTAATAGGAGGGCTTTCAAGTTTTCATTATCTAAGTTGCTCATCTTTGCTCTTTTCAAGTTGTATTGAAATCTTTCAATTAAGTCTTCCAAATTTTCATCTTCTTTTTGCATCATTTTGAATACCTCATCCTTGTGATTAGTGGGCATACAATAGTCCAAGTATCTATCCAAAAATGTTTGTTTCATATCATTCCAAGTCCTGATAGATTGAGTGGCTAATCCCATGAACCATTTCAAAGCAGATCCCTTCAATGTTGAAGGAAACAGTTTGAGTTTTTGAGAATCTTCCATATAGTCATAGGTTCGGCACACTACTTCAAACTCAAACAGAAATGTTTCAGGATCCTCACTTCGCAATCCATAAAAGTTAGGGAGAACAGATGGTGAAATATTTTTCATTGTTGCATGAGTCTCCTCATCAACTATAGGGAATCCCAACAAATCCCTATTTCTACCATTATTTCCTTCACCATTGTTATCTCCATTATCTCCTCCTCTTCTACCTCCACCTCTATTTATTACTTCCTCTGCCATGATAGTTTCTTTAGAGTCCTTATAGTCCTCTGGTTCTTCTACCAAGGAAGGATGAGAGAAAGTCTCTTTGTTTTCTAAGTGGGTTTTAGTAGGTGGTATAGGAGAATCCTCTAATTCAGCTGTTCCTTGAATTCCAAAAATCTTAAGGCTAGGGGTAGATGGTGGTGAATCTGGTCTATGCCTTGAAGAAGATGGAGTTGTGAAAATCGAACTCTTGGCTTTAGCTATAAACCTTCCCCTAGAATCTCTTGCTTTATGCATGTCATTTTTTATTTTTTATTTTTAAAAGTTGGGCTAATAATTCTCTTTCTGATCTTCCAGGTCACACTAGGTGCAAGAAGAGAGCATACTTAAGAAATTACTAAACCAATAACTCTCTTTTCTGATCCTCCAGATCACACTAGGTGCAAGAGGAGAGCATACTTCAAGAAGTTATCAAGTTTTCCCTTCTTTTATGATTTTATGTTTTTTTATAAGAAATTGGCTACCTAGTTACACTTCCCCGGCAACGGCGCCAAAATGTTTGGTCAATTTAGTGTGTCCTAAATTGCTGCATTTAATTTGTCAATCCGGGAATCGTAAGGTGATGAAGTGCGGCGCACTATATGTGCAAGATAACCTATTTCTTAACTTTTTGTCGTTTTTGGTTTTTCTAAGGTGAAATGGAAATTCTAAAATGAAAACAAGTTTGGTTATATTTGTTAAAGGAAGTGATATCCCCTATAATGATTTACCAACTTGTAACTTTAAAAAGCAATTTGAAATTTACAATGACAAGACTTGAAAGAAAGTAAAAGTGTACTGCTGAAATGAAAAGGTGCTGCTAATCTAATGAATCAAAACAGTAAACTAGTGAACATGAAAAACAAACTATTCTTGCTGCCAACTAAACACAAAAGAAACTATGCTTAAGGAAATTCAAAATTGCAACAAAATAAATCTAAATCAGATTACATCAATTCATTTTCTGACCCTTCATCATTAGACCGGCTATGATTTTCGGAAGTAATCATAAACAACTTGTGTAACTGATATTTAATTTGCAGAAAGTAAACTAATACTAAACCATACACTCATGATTCAATCCCTCACCATCAGTCCAGCTGTGGCTTTCGGAGGTAACCGAAGATGTCATGCATGATTTAATATATCTAAATTTGTAGAAAAGAAACTAATACTAAACTACACATTTCATAATGCAATCCCTCACCATCAGTCCAGCTGTGGCTTTCGGAGGCAACTGAAGATGCTATGAGCAGCTTAATATATCTAAATTTGCAGAAAAGAAACTAATACTAAACTACACATTTCATAATGCAATCCCTCATCATCAGTCCAGCTGTGGCTTTCGGAGGCAACTGAAGATGCTATGAGCAGCTTAATATATCTAAATTTAACTACTGAAGCAGATAAGCAAAACTGAAATGAACAAAGCAAGACTGAAATTAAACAAAAGCTATGGAAAGCAAACTAGCAGCAGAACAATGTTAGTTTCATGTCATTAGTCAAAAAGCTATAAAAATGCAGAGGTGCCGAGTCTAAGTCTAGAGTATAATAAACAACGATCGACGATTAACAATCATAAAGCATGAAAGACGAAGTAAATGGAAATTATGGAAGTGTATAACGAGAAATGAAACAGCGCAAAGTATGAACATATGAATATGGATTATGATACAATGATTTTTAAAGAAATGAAATGAGAAATATACACTAATACACAAAACCTTAGCTGAGCAGGGACCCTCTACACAGCCTTGGTAACGGTCCTCAAACACGAATTAAGTTGAAAAACAGAGTCTTCTCATATTAAAAAGAAGTTCATTACGGAATGGTAGTGTTACGGCTCAAGGGCAGCGTAATCAATACAAAGCAGACTAACAGAGATTACATTCGCTAACATCAACTAAACAACTAACTTTATGTGCGTATGCAAACGCTCTATATATAACAATAAACTGTAACTGTCTCCTAAAGTTCATGATGGCAGAGAGCACGTAGACCACTACGTCCACGGATATAGGAATATGGCCGTGTTGGAAAGTGAATCTACGGAAGGTGGATGCTTGAATTCGACTCCAGAGCTCTGCACAGATGTCGATTTAACCTCCACAGGCTTAGAAACGGCCGTATGGATCTTTATATGCCACGAAACAGAGTCCGGCCGACATGAAACTCCATGGTTGACTTCCATGTGGACGCCTTTGACCGCGGCTTCTTTGGACGAGTTTGCTTGAACCAATAGGACACGAACCATGTCCACGTCATTCCTAGCATGCCCATGTGGCTCGTTTCCCTTGTAGACACCTGTAGCATATAATTCCACAAAATAGCTGCGGAAAGTTGCAGCAGCTGCGGAAAGTGGCAAGATTCCGCAGCTGAATGAACAAAATCTAGATCAAATAGAAAACACAAAAATATAATTAAAAACCATGTTAGATACCCTTTTGCACATGATATTGACAATTTGGGAGGTTTAGATGAGTGAAAAAGGTATGGAAAAGTGTATGGAAAAGATGCAAATTTGGGACTCAACAATTATCTCCAAGGATAATTTCCATATTAGTATCATTCTCAACCATATCAAAGAGTGCTTCCTTGAACCTAGTGATGTGCCTTGAGGCATCACTATCTATCAACCAGACATCCATAGTGTTGGGTGGAGATGCAACGGAGAGGGCAGATACAAGAATGTATTCATTTCTTTTATCAACAACATTTGATTCCTCATACCTGGAATTTCTTGACCTTTTGAAAGGTTGATCATTTTCGCGGGAGGGAGCCTTTCTCTTTCCCTGGAACCTGTTGTTCCTTTGATTATCATCCCTCCGGTTGTTGTTGTTGTCGTCGTCATCAGGAGAATCCTTCTTGAAAGGTCATTCTCTACCATAGTGACCTAGCCTATGACAAGTGAAACACTTGCCCTTCTTTCCTTGGGTCCTTGCTTTTCCTTTGTACTTTGGACCACCAAAGTTCTTCTTTGTGAATGAGCATCGTATGCAGCATTTCCTTCATTTCCATACTCCTTAATTCTTGATGCATCTTGACAGTACTTCGTCGAAGTCAAGTATCACATTATTATTTAGAATGGTAGTGTTGAACACATGCCATTCGGATGAGAGCCCTCCAAGTGTGGTGAGTACCATCTCTCGATCAGCTATTGTCTCCTCAATAGCCAGCAGATTGTTCCTGATCTCGGTCAGCTTCAGAAAGTATGATTGGACAGACTCATCCCTGCCCTTCTTCAGATTCTTCAATTGATTATTGAAGAATAGTACTTGATTTGCATTGTTGGCCTTGAACATGAGGACAAATTTATCATACATCTCTTTAGATGTGCCCAACTCAGAGATGTAGGCCGCTAGACTTTTATGAATGGATTCCCTGATCATCAGCTTTGCTTTTATCTCCCCCTTCTTGTACTTTGTTTTGGCAGCAGCAGTAGTAGTGGATGGAGGTTCTTGGATTTTACCTTGCACATAGTCCATGACATCTTGGTCTTCCAACTGAAGATCCAATATCATCTTCCAAGCATGGAATTCATCCTTCCCAGTCAACTTGTCATCCTCCTTGAAGCCATAGTTTGTGGAACCCATTTTCGTCTTCGGTGATTTCTATAAAGTAGGGCTTGTCTTCACCTCAGCTCTGATACCATGTAAATTTATGTAGATGTTCTATGCTTGATGCAACTTTACTTTACACCACAGCAATCACATAAACAATCAAGTAAAATGTTGATAGAACATACCAGTGGATCTATAGAAGACAAACCAGAAATGTAAAGCATACAAGTCAGATGCTTCAACCAGAAAAGTCTCCTTGGTCAGCCAACCCAGCATGTGTCACAACAGCCCTCAAAACAGCCACACGTCAACTCAAAGTCAACCCTATAAAAGTCAACGTTGCCCCAACGGCAGCAATGGCAGCAACACCGGCAACAACGGCAGAAACGACAACAACACCGACAGGAACGACAACAACACCGACAACAACATCAACAACACCGGCAACAATGACAGCAACAGCAACAACACCGGCAACAACGGCAGCAACGACAACAACACCGACAGCGGAAACAACGGTAGCAACGGCAACAACACCGGCAACAATGGCAGCAACGGCAACAACACCAGCAGCAACGGTAGCAACACCGACAACAAGACCGGCAACAACGGCAGCAACGGCAACAACACCAGCAGCAACGATAGAAACACCGGCAGCAATGGCAACAACACCGGCAACAACGGCAGCAACAACAACAACACCGGCAGCAACGGTAGCAACACCGACAGCAACGGAAACAACACCGGCAACAACGGCAGCAACGGCAACAACACTGGCAACAATGGTAGCAACACCGGCAACAATGGCAGCAACACCTCTTCGTCCTTCTTTTCCCATGTGTGAACTGAAACTACCTCCAAGGAGCTTGTACTAAATCGGAAGAGGAGATGTTGTGTGAGGATGAGATGAGTGAAATGTCCTCCAACGTTGACTCTATTTATATCAATCACTGAGGGTGTGTGACACAACTGCTGGGGGTGTAAAACCTTAAGGCCAACCTGCACATATTTTGAAAGTATTAAAAATAAATTCAAAATAAATGTTCTGCTCATTGGATCAAGATGATCTTTATATCGATCTTGCACCTCTTCGAAAGAGGAACCCAATAAAAATATTGGTGTCTTCATCTAAGCATCACAACATGGAGTTTGGACCTAGTTGTCCAATTTTAACAAGCCCCTGCGGAGTCCGTCCTCCCTGAGCTTACCCTGGACATGTGCGAAGGGGCTCGCTATGCCCACTTATGGGATTCTAAGGATCCGCAACGTCTCAAGGACAATCAGGTTTTATGGGTCCTCTTTCAGAGTAGCATGGCCGCAGCCATTAACTCTTGACCACGGTTATCCCCTGTCGTGTATGACAGATACAAGGGCATTGCGGCATTTCAGATCACTATGCACAATGTCCAGATTATGGCATACAAGGATAAAGCCTAGACTTGGCTCCCTTATATGGTGGCAGATGAAGAAATTGACAACGTCGTTGTGCTCTGGCCTCCTAATTGGAAGATCAACTTCAAAACTGGCGCAAAGGGCGTCGAAGGATCCAGCACATCAAAATCCAACCCCCCTATTGTCATCAAGGATATCAAAGGTGCGACCAAGAGTACCAGACAGGACACGGGCGTGGCCACACAAAAGGATGCACAGCCAAAGTAGACCCTTGAGAAGGATGTTGAGGTGGAGAATCAGGTAGATTCGTAGCAGGGTACAGAAGGTCTGGATGTAGGAGGACCTGCGTCCCCCCGTGGCATGAAGCGAACAAGCAAGCCTTTTAGAATGCCCTGCTAGAAGCAGTGCTCTCAGCAGATGGAACGAGACGAGACAGTCATGTTGAATGACAGAGACATTGAACAAATAACTGATGCAGTCACTCTAGCCACGGAGGACAGATGGGTAGCCTTAGAAGAGCAGCAGAAAGCTACGATCGACACAATCCAAGTTGAGCTCCATGCGCTACAGCTAAAGACAGACACACTGTAGAACAGTGTGACTCAGGTATGCACACCCTCTGCTACCAGTAGCGCAGCATTAATTACAGAAAAAAACCACCTCTGCTCTCTACCGGGCGCAACTCTTCTGATCAGTCCACTCGACCTGCGAATCCAAGTCCAGGCCGGTATAGAAGTCCAAATGAATTTATCTAAGCTACCTCATGACGCCTTGTAGGGTCTCCACACCTCTGTATTTCAGGAAATTCACCATCGAGACCAACAAGTGCACCAACAGCTCGGAGTGGCTGAACAGACAACTGAAGCAAAGAAATTTGAAGTGTGCCTCACCACCGCAAAGCACACGGAGCTCGAAAATATGATTCACCAACTTTGTACAGATGTTACCGCAGAGATCCCAGCCACAGCCACCCCTCAGGAAAAAGCTGAAAGGTTGGTCATAGCACTGAAGGCCTCCTGGGAGGAATTTCAAATGTTCAAGACATGGATGGAGCAGCAGATTGCTGACCTCCAGGCTAAGTTGTAGCCCAAAACACCTCTGGAGGTACAGGCCCAACAAATTGCATTGGTCACCACAGCTATGAACATCATCACAGGGTATATCACGCAGGGTGCCCAATTAATGGAGACCGCCATGCAGCTATGGACCAAGGTCCAGCGTGACCTGATCCTGCGAGGAATAAACTAGGACCTGCGGCAAAAAGAAGAAGAGTTTGAGACATTAGAAGCCACCCTGCCCACTTTGGTACCTCCTCAGCGCTTGTAACAGCTTCGCACCAGCCAAGTGCTCCAAGTTGATATTGAAGACCTCCGACAAAAGAAGAAGATCCTCAGTGACCATCTAAAGCCTTGGGCTGTCGAAGCCCTCAAACTTTCGCAGGATGCTGATATTGCTGTTAAGTAGCTAAACCAAACTCTGGAGAGTGTCACCACCATGATGGAAGGCCCGATTTCAGAAAAATTGGTCGACATTGCGTAGAATGTTGTTTCCCAAAGTGAAGGCATGTTGCACCCATTAGCCGAGGTGATCAGATTGTTGCAGGCACAGGTCAAGACCCCACTAGCACAGTGACTCGGGATGAGTCACAAGATTGTGTTGGGGGACTGTTGGAGTAGGGTCTCCTAAAGAGTTGTGAATTTTGTCCATTTTTGTATATTTTTGTATTGTTTAGTCTAACACAGGGGTTTTGGGGTGGGTAAAGCTCCTAATGCATTGTAACGGGTCAAGGGTAGACCAAGAGTTCGCAAACCACGGTTTGCGGACCATTAGAAGGCTAAATCGGTATAATTAGATGAACCTTTTTGAGTCTTAGGTAGAAAAAGATAGATATTGATGCTAAGTGTGAATTGTTAGATATGTGGTAGGGTTGTTTGGGTTACAACTCCTGTTGGCTGTGTGCGTGGAGATCCTCTGTCTTGTTGTGTGTAGACCCTGCTAGATGTCTGCGCAGGCGGTATTCTAGGAATGTAAGAGGATTTTGGTAGTAATATGTATGCGAAATTATTATTGGACACCTGATGTTATCTGGATATATTCTATTATGATTGATGCGAGCTTGGGTTATGTGATTAAGCATGAAAGTATCTGTTTAATGGCTGTAAAATGTCTGTGGTTCTAGTATATATGATCTGTTAATTGTTGTGATTATATTGTTCTATGATGATAGCTGGTAGTACGCACGTGGATGCGAACCTGTTAAGTAGATTTGATAAGCTGTATTCTAGTTATGTACTGAAAAAACTACGAATGGCCTCTTGCTGTGTAGATCTGATACTTGCAGACTGGCTTGACTTACCTACTCTCTCCCAGGGTGCGGAAACCTGGTTCCAGCACCCTCCCATACTGCTTCAGGTGAGACGTTGGCCTGCACAAGCAGGTCACTGCTGAAAGGGCCAGTAGTATAGGGGTTTGTTGGCAAACCTTAACCTCCGAACCTGGGTCAGGACCCCTCGAGTCAACAGTGTCGACACTGACTTACAGTCCACCATGATGAATCTTTCTAGAAGCTTCGCAATGTAAAATCTCGCCAGGTCTCTCCCAAACCTCCAAGCCTAGGAAATAATGCATCAGTCCTAGGTCCTTCATCTCGAACTCAAAATTGAGCTCCCTCTTACACTGATGAATGAGAGGGTTAGCATCTTTCAGGAAGAGATCGTCCACATACATCACCAGAATGAGAGGCTTCTCTTTATCAACCTTGAAGTAAATGTTTAAATCAGCATTACTACGAGTGAAGCCCAGCTTCATCAGGTATCTATCTATCTTCTCGTACCAAGCTCTGGGTGCTTGCTTCAGCCCATAGAGGGCTTTCTTCAACCTGTAGACATGGGTGTCCTGATCCTAGACTTCGAACGCCAAAGGTTGCTCTACATACGCCTCTTGCTTTATCGCACCATGCAGAAATTTGGCCTTCACATCCATCTGATGAAGACTCCATCCTTGCGTAGCAACATGGGCTATGATAGATCGAATGGTGTTATATCGGGCCACAGGTGAAAATATGTCATCATAGTATATGTCGTCCTTTTGAGAGAGGCCACGTGCAATGAATCTTGTCTTGAAATTTTCATCACCTGCATCAGATCCATGCTTGATCTTATGGAGCCATTTCGAGGTGACAACTTCTTTGTCCTCCGGTCTTGGAACCACATCCCAGACATCATTCTTCATTATGGACACATGATCTTCGTGCATCACATCCTTTCAAGCTTGATGCTTTACAACTTTCCTAAATAATTCTGGATCATATTGTACTCATGGCAGCTAGCTACCTCTGGTATTTATATGGCTTCTCGGATTTCTTCCAGAATTTCCCCCTTGAATCCATATGTCTTTGAGCCATGAGGTTCTTCTTTCTTTCAACAATGATATTATCTCAGGAGCATATACAATTGTATTATCCCTCTTAATGCCAGCTTTTCTTGTGAGAGAAGACATCTATTTTAAATGAGGGCATCCACTGTACAGGCCATTCAAGAATCATATCCATATTAGCTGAAGATGTACTCTACTTACATCCCAATGGCCTTCGTCCTTGATGTACTGGGAAAATCTCATAGAGAATATTGCTACTTTAAACTCAGCCCATCAATTTCCTTAGTAAATGTTATTCTTACTGCCTGTACATAGTTTGCAACTTATATTACCAAGGGGCTACTACGCATAATTCATATGGCCATCTATGTATTTATAGATACAATATATGTTGCAACTAATACTCAAACTATCTCAGGCCTCCTGCACTCTGAACATTGTTCCCAACAGTGAGTGCATAACCCACATCGCCATCATTATTACCATGCATTTGTTTTATTAGTTTCTCACAGGCCTTTCTTGCCTCTGCAGCTTTATTCAAAGCATTTTCATTTGCCATAAACTTTTGCACACGAGCTTTCTGTCTCTCCCGAAGATGCTTATATGAAATTTGTAAACGTAGGTATGACTGTCTATGTCACTATGACATAGAATTACATTCTTACTTATTTTTTGCGGTTGTGCTGCCCACAGCCTTCACTGTCATTTTCATTCTCATTTATCGTCACTGCCATCACCAGAGATGCAATAGAACCCATGATGAGCATGTACAAAAGGCTGACACTACCCATTTTTTGTACTAGAACTTTGGCCTATGGTTTAAAGACAAGTGGCAGAAGGCAGATTCCTTTTCCAGGTAGACAATTTATCATAAATATATATTACACAGGACCATAAGCAATAAAAAAAAGGGTGAAATATGAGTAGCCTCCACTAGAGAAAAGAGAAGGAGATGACCAACTCTTTCATATCAAGATACAGGTCAGGAGGCCAAGGGTGGATGCTCCCTTCAAATTCAGTTTTACAAGCTAACCTCATATTTACTATGTTTCCACTTCAGTTGCATATGTGTTTTAATACATTTCAACAAATTTATCACAGTAACAGTTACAAAAACTACTACATCAGCATCCAAAGCGTGGGTATTTTAATATTGTACCTTGTAAGAAGGTTCATCCCAGCAAGAGAAAAAAAAAAATTTTGAGCATCTGTTGGTTCAAACTGAGAGACTGAGATTCCTAGGAATGAATGACATTCTGAGCTCATTCATTCACTGTGATAGCATCACTATAAAAGCACCAAGTTACAGTGAAAGCACCACTACAATAGCACCGAACTGAATTCATTGTTCTGGCTCTGAGATGAGACACCGAAGCCTGATTATTATGGTCATGTGAGAACACCGGGCTGGAGTCATTGTTCTAGCATCAAGATGAGATCACTATCCTTCTGTAATAACACTTGAATATTTCTCTCGAGGTTATTCGAACAGTGTATACTTATTTCGGAGTGTGATCCAAATTCTTCCACTGTAATCTACATCTTATTTTAGAAAGGAATGTTGATAATTTCAGTGTGTCTTGTCCGAACTATTCTCTATAATTAGCCCTGAAATTCTGTCCGAAATTCTCCACAGATATACTCGAAACCTTTTCTCTAAAATCCGATCTACTGTTCCTCTTCAATTCACATAGAACAGTTTGCATTTTAATTCAGAGATCACCGAATTTTCTGTTCCTTCAAACATCCGCATTTGATCAAACCAATTCGCAATTCCTGTCTCAAGTCCGCAATAAATCTCCTTCTCATAATCCACAAACTGTCTCTTAAAATCACCGATGGAATGTTCTATCTGGACATGGATTCTGGCACGTAGATTCTAAGAGAACCGTCGATGCATCCAAATAAGAGTCGACATCCCCATGAGCCTATGCTTTCAATCTTGGCAGGTAAAACCTACACTCCATGTTTGCAATGGGTTAGCAAGACAGGCGGATGTGGAGAGGTGAAGAAATGAATACGTGGGCTAGCTGCTGGTAAAAACATTGTCCACGCTGTCTCTGCGGCCCACCTACTGCCATTCCTCCACGATGCTCGGCCTCTTTCACAAGGGACTTGGCCCACCAAAACAACTCATTCATGACAATAACAAGCCCTTTCCTCCTTCGATAAAGACACTATCCTTCTGTGGCCATTTCAGAGAAGAAGATAACTCAGAACTGTAACAAAAATAGAAATAGGCCTAGAATTGTTCACAATAAAATCCAGAATTCCTTCATTAGGGCTGCGGATAAGGCAAGGCTATTGTTTTGGGCAAGTGGTAGTCCTAAACACTCCACGCTAGCCTATTTTGGGTTGATAAGGCCTGCAGCCTATCACAACAATATGTTGTCACTTCCAACCAACCCAAAACAATTTTCTCCTTAGCTCTTGGCAGCCCAAACAGACCTGTGTAGCTCCTGAGGTTACTTGAACTCCTTGTTAGATGAGACAACCCCACAAACAAGTGCTGGGAGGCCCCACACAACCTTATCCTCCTCGTTGTGGTAGCCTATCTCCTGCAGCATCAAAAAAAATTCCCTATCTTACTTGACTTAATTCTCCTTCACATCCAACGAGCTGCTCTCTTGTGTCTTGTTGCACCAAAAAGGATTAACAGATCGAAGATTGCTTTCCAACATAAATTTGGCTTTGTCTTCACCTCAGCTCTGATACCATGTTAATTTCTAAACATGTTCTATGCCATTTCAGATTAGGTACTGAAGCAGATAGAACAGATAAATAGATCGATGGAAGACAAGCCAACTAAGAAGAATAATGATGGCGTTACGGTGATCAACAAGATGCTTCAACCAACAAAGTCTCCAATAGGTCATTTAGCCAAGTGTGTCACACACAACCTCAAGACAACCCAGACAAAGAATACTCCATAAAGACGGAGCATCAATAACGCAGCTCCATTGCCATCAAGAGAGAAGAAAATCCTCCACCCATTGTGTGTCTAATGAGCTCCAAGTCTCTCCAATATATAGGTATCTTTGGGGGTGTGTGAAACATCCTTTAAGATTTTTAAGTCTATATTATATTCCAATCCGACCTAGCACATAAGTGGAATAAAATCAAAGTACATGTTCTTCTCAACTGATCGAGATGATCTTTAAATCAATCTTACACCTCCCTGAAAGAAGAATCCAATAAAAATATTGGGATTGTCATCTGAGCAGCACAACCTGGAGTTTGGACCTAGTTGTCCAAATTTAACAAATTGTTTTATGTATGTGGACCATTTTTTATGGTTGCTAGTCTACAACTTTCCTTGTTTCTACATTAATTGTAGATAACTATGAGAAGTGAGGATGATCGTATCATTCTCCAAAATATAATTCTTCAATTCTTGACATGCTTACATGATGGAGTACATATCCTTGTCATAGGTGGGGTATATTCAGACATTATCACAAATTATTTCACTATTATAAGCCACCAAATGTCCTTGTTGAGTGAGGATTGCATTTACAATATAGTCAAAGGCATTTGTTTCATTATCAAATCATTGGTGTAGGTTTGTGTTAATTTTGGACATCTAGGTCCAAACTCCATGTTGTGATGCTCACATGAAGATGCCAATATTTTTATTGGATTCCTCTTTTGGAGAGGTGCAAGATCGATCTAAAGATCATCTTTCTCTGATGAGCAGAAAATTTATTTTAAATTTATTCAAAATATGTGCAGGTCGGCCTGAAATGAAATGTAGGCTTGAAGCCCCAATAATTGTGTCACACACCCTCACTAATGGATATAAATAGGTCAACGTTGGAGGTCATTTTCACTCATCCATCACATGACATTCTATCTCCTCATATGATTGGTTCGATCATCTATTGGAGTCTCTTCTTCATTCACACGTGGGAAAAGCAACAACTAGGGTTTGAGACTGTCTAGGGTTTCCAAAACAGAAATTGACTAGCATTGACTTTGGTCAACGCTTGGTCAAATTGACCCAAAACTCTCCCAAAAATTTGATTTCCTCAATCCGCATTTTTTGGCATGAAAACCAAGGCTAGACGTTTACTTTGACTTGGCTGCGTTGAATTTCTTGCTGCTTCTGTTTGTGCTGACCATTGAGTGGGACAATGTTGAATTTCGTTGACTATGTGTTGACCGATCTGGCTATCCATGAGGGTTGTGTGACACTTCTAGTTGGCTGACCATATTGAGACTTTGCTGGTTGAAGCATCCTGCTAACCGTCGTAACACACCAACACACATATATATATTTTTGGCTTGTCTTCTGTCGATCTACTGGTATGTTATATCTGCATTTTACTTTCTTGTTTATGTGATTGTTGACTGATATTGGGGATAAAAATTAAATTTGCATCAAGCATAGAACATCTACAAAAATTTACATGGTTTGAGAGCTGAGGTGAAGAAAAAGCCCAAGTTTGTAGCAATCACTGAAGAATAGCACGGGTACCTCAAACTACAATGGCTTTAAATCTGATGACAAATTGTCTGGGAAGGAAGACTTCCATGCCTGGAAGATGACATTGGATCTTATGTTGGAAGACCAAGATGTCATGGACTATGTGCAGGGTAAAATCCAAGAGCCTCCATCCACTACACCTGCTGCCACCAAGTCAAAGTATAAGAAGGGGGAAATCAAAGCAAAGTTGATGATCAGGGACTTAGTTCATAAAAGTTTGGTTGCCTACATCTCTAAGCTGGGCACATCCAAGGAGATGTATGATAAGTTGGTCAACATGTACAAGGCAAAAAATGAAAATCAAGTCCTATTCTTCAAGAACCAATTGAAGAATCTGAAGAAAGGCAAGGATGAATCCGTTCAATCATATTTTCTAAAGCTGACTGAGATCAAGAATAATCTTCTAGCTGTTGGGGAGACAATAGCTGATCGAGAGATGGTTCTCACCATACTTGGAGGTCTCTCATCCGAATGGCATGTATTCAACACTACCATTCTCAATAACAATGTCATACCTGACTTTGACGAAGTACTATCGAGATGTATACAAGAAGAGACAAGGATGAAGGAATATGAAAATGAAGGAAATGTTGCCTTCACTGCTCGTGCTAAGAAGAAGAAATTTGGTGGTCCGAGGAACAAAGGAAGAGTAGGGGCCCAAGGGAAGAAAGGTAAATTTTATTCTTGTAACAAGCCTGGTCACTAGGAAATGTTGCCTTCACTGCTCATGCTAAGAAGAAGAACTTTGGTGGTTCGAGGAACAAAGGAAGAGCAGGGGCCCAAGGGAAGAAAGGTAAATGTTATACTTGTCACAAGCCTGGTAACTATGCTAGATAATTTCCATACAAGAAGGATTCTCCTGATGATGATGTCAACAACAATAACCAAAGGAATGGTAATCAAAGGAACAACAGGTTCAAAGGAAAGTGGAAGGCTTCCTCTGGTGGAAATGGGAAACCTTACAAAAGGTCGAGAAATTCTAGGTATGAGGAATCAAATGTTGTTGACAATAAAAGAAATGAATTCATTCTTGTATCTTCTCTCTCTACTGCATCTCCACCCGACACTATGGATATCTGGTTGATAGATAGTGGTGCCTCAAGGCACATCACTGGGTTCAATGAAGCACTTTCTGACATTGTTGAGAAGGATTTTAATCTGAATATTATCCTTGGAGATAATTCCACATATCCCGTGAAAGGGATAGGGACTGTGACCCTCCACTTGTCTCAAGGTCAAGTCCCCTGCTTGTAGGATGTACTCTATGTGTCTATTTCGGCCATTGAATACAAAGGTTTCAATGTGGCATTCATTGATGGGAAGGTGTGTATCTGGAAGAAGAGTTTCAAGGAAGATATCATGATTGGGTTTAGAGTTGATACACTCTACCAGGTTGGAGGAAGTCCAATGGCAGCGATGACATGTGATACTATCCCATAGATTGAACTATGGCACTAGAGGTTTGGACACCTTCACTACAAAGCCCTTCCCAAAGCAAGGAAGGTGGTGATGGGGATGCCCGAGTTCAAAAATGATCATGAAGGTGTATTTCAGGGCTGTGCCGAAGGAAAGCATACAAGGGGACATTTCCCCTCAAGTGTCAAAAAGGCATCTGATGTCTTGCAATTAGTACATTCTAATCTTCTGGTATGCTGCCCGTGACATCCTTGGGAGTATTTTCTTATTATATGACATTCACAGATAAATTCTCTCACAAAACCTAGATATACTTCTTGAAAAAGAAGGATTAGGCTTTCATGTGGTTCCGTACCTTCAAAGCCTTGGTGGAAAATTCAACAGGGAAGAAGATCAAGATATTGAGGACCGATAATGGCACTGAATACAAGACGAACGAGTTCAAGAACTTTTGCAGAGAAACTGGCATTAAGAGGGAGACCACAACTATCTATACTCTTGAGTAGAATGGCGTTGCTAGAAGAAAGAATAGGACCATTGTGGAAGTTTCCCATGCCATGCTATGTGACAAGGTCTACTGAATTTTCTGTGGGGAGAAGCTGCAAACACTGTTGTATACATACAAAACGATGTCCGCATTCCACTCTAGACTCCAAAACTCCCAAAGAGGTTTTCTCTAGTAAGAAACCTAACGTATCACATTTTTGAGTTTTTAGATGTCCTGTTTATTTTCATGTACCGAAGGAGAAGAGGAGCAATATGGATGCTTCTGGGAAGAAGGGAATGTTTGTGAGCTATAGAAAAACTTCAAAGGCCTATAGAGTCTATGTGCCTAGTCAAAGGGAAGTGGTGATATGCCACTATGTTATCTTTGATGAAGATGCTTCCCTGAGGAAAGTAATCAATCTTCCGAGATCTGAGGAGGATCATGAAGCAAGGCTTGGAAATCAAGAAGAACTGAAGGATGAGATGATGCCCGATGTTGAAGGACTGATGGACCCTATTGATCCACCTCATTCAATAAGGAAGAGACCATCATGGCTCAGGGACACTCTCGAGGATGCCGAGGGACATATGGCCCCAAGGGGGACATTCCGTGAAATCAATAAGCCGAATAGATACCAAGGGTATCTAGCAACCATGAGAACTATCATACAATATGAGCCTAGATCTTTTGAGGAAGCCATAAAGCATCAAGTCTGGAAGGATGCTATGCACAAAGAATATGAGTCCATTGTGAAGAATGATGCCTGGGATGTGGTTCTGAGACTGGAGGACAAAGCAGTTGTCACCTTGAAATGGATCTACAAGATCAAGCATGGATCTGATGGAAGTGCTAAAAATTTCAAGGCAAGATTCGTTGCCCGTGGCTTCTCTCAAAAGGAAGGTGTAGACTATGATGATATATTTGCACCTGTGGCCCGATATACCACCATCCGATCTATCATAGCCCTTGCTGCTACGCAAGGATGGAATATTCATCAGATGGATGTGAAGACCACATTTCTGCATGGTGCGATAAAGGAAGAGGTTTATGTGGAGAAACCTCTAGGGTTTGAAATCCAGGATCGGGACACCCATGTCTGCAGTTGAAGAAATCCCTTTATGGGTTGAAGCAAGCACCCAGAGCTTGGTACAAGAGGATAGATAGATACTTGATGAAGCTGGGCTTCACTCGTAATAATACCGATCCGAACCTTTACTTCAAGGTTGATAGAGAGAAGCCTCTCATTCTGGTGTTGTATGTGGACGACCTCTTCATGACAGGTGCTGACCCTCTCATTCATTAGTGCAAGAGGGAGCTCGTTGCTGAGTTAGAGATGAAGGACCTAGGACTGATGCACTACTTCTTAGGCCTTAAGGTCTGGCAGAGACCTGGTGATATTTTCCTTTCTCAAGGAAAATATATTGTGAAGTTTCTGGAAAGATTTGGAATGGTGGACTGTAAGTCCATGTCGACACCGATGGAGCTCAACTTTAATAAGTTGAATGGCAGCATTGTTGGGCCTGTGCAAGAAAATCCTACTGAGTATCGTCAAATCGTAGGGGCCCTAATGTTCTTAGTGAACACCCATTCGGACGTATGTTTTGCAGTGAACACTTTCAGTCAACATATGGTTGAGCCTCATCACATTCACTAGGTTGGTGCCAAGAATCTGTTGAGATATCTTCGGGGCACGATAAACCATGGGCTGAGATACATTGTCGGGAGCATGACACTCCATGGATATATTGATGTCAATTGGGCTGGAAGTGTGGTAGATCGTAAGAGCACATCGGGATGCTACTTCACACTTGGTTCTGCTTCGATATCATGGATGAGCAGGAAGCAGAAGTCGGTGGTTTTGAGCATCACGGAGGCCGAATACATTGCAACGAGTATGCCCTTTTGTGAAGCAGTTTGGTTGTGAAATCTCTTCAGTGAGTTGTTTGAGCATGTGCTAGATACCACCGTGATACTCCATGATAACCAGAGTGGGATTGGGTTGTCCGAGAATCTCATGTTCCACGATCGATACAAGTATATTGATATCGGGTACCACTTTATCTGGGATATGGTACAACAAGGCATTGTAAGGCTCGATCATATAGGAACTGATGAGCAGGTCGCAAATATTCTCACAAAGCCCTTTGGGAAGGTCAAGTTCCTAACCTTCTGTGAGAATCTTGGTATTGTGGAACGACCCTATGTTGAGGAGCCTGTTGGACAATGAGCTCTTGGAGCTATGGGAGGCTTTGGGGATAGCTTCTTGGAGCTATAAGCACACACAGGGCTAGGCTTGCTGAACCTTGTGGTGCTTCTGCCCCTTCGTTATTATGATTAAGTTGGTTCACCTCTCATGATCTGTGCCCCGTATGCATCCTACCCATTTGAGTCCCGTACTCATGGGAAGTACCTCCCATTTGGCCAGTGAGGTGGGAAAAGATAGAGACTAGTAGCAAAGACTGATAAACGCATCATAGATTTCCATACTCTCTATGTCTAGGATGGAATGGTCCAACCACTTGATATGGGATCAAGTATAGTGAGGTTTCGGACCTCCTACTGAATTTGGGTCAGATAAACCAACTTCGGGTTGGTATGTGACTCTTTGAGTCCAATAGAGGTTTCAGACCTTTGGGCTGAATTTGTCAGTCGGGGATGATGTCTTTGTGACTGACCCACTTCTGTTCTGAAATAAAGAGGCCAACAAAGCAAGTTACGGTGGGATGGCGCATGATGTTTGGATGGCACAGGTGTATGGAGTTCTCCCTAGTTGAGAGGGAGTGTTAATTTTGGACAACTAGGTCCAAACTCCATGTTGTGATGCTCAGATGAAGATGCCAATATTTTTATTGGATTCCTTTTTCAGAGAGGTGCAAGATCGATCTAAAGATCATTTTGATCAAATGAACATAACATTTATTTTGAATTTATTCAAAATATGTGTAGGTCAGCCTGAAATGAAATGTAGGCTTGAAGCCCCAACAGTTGTGTCACACACCCTCACTGATGGATATAAATAGGGCAATGTTGGAGGTCATTTTCACTCATCCATCACATCACATTCTCTCTTTGCATCTGATTGTTTTGATCACCTATTGGAGTCTCTTCTTCACTCACACGTGGGAAAAAGTAGCAGCTAGGGTTTAAGACTCTCTACGGTTTCCAGCGCAAAAATTGACCAACATTGACTTTGGTCAACGCTTGGTCAAATTGACCTGAAAATCTCCCAAAACTTCGATTTCCTCAATCCGCATTTTTTGGCACAAAAACTGAGGTTGGACGTTGAATTTGACTTGGATGCGTTGACTTTATTGCTGTTGATGTTTGCATTGACTTTTGACTGGGACAACATTGAATCTCATTGACTTTGGGTTGACAGATATGGCTATCCATGAGGGTTGTGTGACACTTCTGATTGGCTGACCGTATTGATACTTTTATGGTTGAATTATCCTATTGACCGCCGTAACACACCAACACACATATATATTTTTGGCTTGTCTTCTGTCGATCTACTGGTATGTTCTATCTGCATTTTTCTTTCTTGTTTATGTGATTGTTGACTGATATTGGGGATAAAAAGTAAAGTTGCATCAAGCATAGAACATCTACAAAAATTTACAGTTTGGCAGGGTGAGGATTGCTACATAGAAAATAAGTCGCTTCAGTGTGACACTCCTGGTACTTGTTTTCCCGATTCTTTGTAATAATGTAATGGCTTGAAGTGTGGGACCACAAATCCATGATCTAACATGGAAGAAGAAAGACGAACCCATGTGGGATTATTTGGCACCTTAAATTAATTTTATGATGAAGATAATGAAAAATAAAAGAAGAGGAAGAGTCCAGAAGGAACATGAAGAGTGAAGAGACCCCTGGGAAATAATAAAAAGGAAAATACACAACAATATGGGGTTGAAACTCTTCTTGGTGGAGCTCATGGGAAAAGTTAGAATAAGCTATGAATTGAGTGAATGGGATTTCTTTGAGAGAAATAAATTTAACTGGGAGAGCAAGAGGAAAAGGTAATTGAGTGCTTTTTGTGGGCTGATAGAACACTTATGGAGTGCTTGACACAATTAATAAACCACTCAAGGTGGTTGTTAGGGATGATAAAGAACATGTTCATGGGTGCTTTTTGTGGGATGTGTTATACAGTAAAATGAACTCCTCATCAGCTCAGAGGAGGAGGACACTTTGGTTGAAGGAAAGACCCAAGTTACAAGCCTATTTTCCAGGGTAATGCACCTTAGAAACAATCAACAAGAGTTATAATGCTACTCAGCTCCCAACAGAGTGTGTTAGTGCCTAGGTTAATGCATGGTTTTGCCTAAGGGGAAGCATTACTGAGTTTTCATAATTTTGGAAGGTCAAAACCTGAGTTAACTAACAAACATCCCGAATTTCACTCAACCAGTCAACTCAAAAATCAAGAAACCTATGGACCAGTCTTCACTTTAGATATTTCCAAACCTATCTAAGTCATATGGAAGAGGCAACAACAATAAAGCAAGACAATTTCTTATATTTTTCCTTATTGGAAATAATGGAAGAAATGGCAAGGAGGAGCCTCTCCACTCCTATAAATTGGAGGATAAGGAATTGTGACAAAGGTCGAATGGTTGTTCAATGGTGTGAGGTTATAATTCTTGTATGATTCATTGAGAATTAAGAGCTTAATCAATGTCATGCCAAGGTGTTGAAAGAGAGTGGCGCTGAGGGACTAGAGGAGGCTTGGTCAAGCCGATATGGTTATAATCCTTCTTCTTGATTTAATAATATAGAATTGTCTTTGTTATATCCATTTTTTAGCCTTGATATTGTATTTCTTCATATATTTTTTCAATGGCACATGTGATAAATGGTTTAGATGCATGCTTGTTTTTATTCAGTGATATGTTAGTCTTTTGATTGTTAAGCTTTATATATTTTTAAGATTACACTTTCTCTTGTTTGTATGCATGATTTTATCTAGGAGCTAGCGAGGAGGCCTTCCACTCCACTACATTGAGATCTCCAGTAGGACTGCACAACGGCTTGAGGTAACTCTTCTCTCTCTAGTTTTGTCAATAATTAGATAACATGAATGTATGCATGTTTTCTTTGAGATAGTTATAGCTAATCTGACAGTTTGCCTTAGGTCCCGGGAAGACCTGAGAGGGAATTTCACTCACTATCACTCATGAAATTTACCCTATAGAAAGATGATAAACCACTCTTAGAGTTCTTGACACATCTAATAAACCACCCTTACCATGTATTTATGTTGTCCTTGACTAGTTAATAAGCCACCATTTTCATAATTTCCCATCCTCTATGTCTTGAAGATGCCTTTTTGTAAAGGTTGGTGAAAAAAAAATTCACCTTAGATCATGGATCTAGCTCAGGGGTGACTGCTTTAAGTAATATTGGATACAATAGATCTATGGTTTGGTGGAAAATCAAATTCCCGTCTTCAATTGCCTTTATTTTATGAATTGTAAATGAAATGCTCTGAGTTGAGTGTTGTAATATCTTTATGATTGAATTTCTTGAATATTTATGATTTTGTTTATGAGCCTTTTCCATGCAACTGTGTGGTGCATACCTAGAACTCTCGTCCTTAAGAATGAAATGCTTGTAGGCTTATAATGATGTTGATTATGTGCCTGTATATATGATTTATGCTTGTAATAGGACTGTAAAGAGGGATTCCATGTTATTTCATGGAATGTTGATTTATTGATGGCCTTCTTGGAACCATATGTTTTATTCATGTATTTATAAGCTTGATACACTATTTTTTTCTCAAAGGAAACTTGTAGATATCAAATCCAATCTTGTTTTATTGTCTATAGGGAATTGAGGACCCAAAGGATTGAAGGGATCCAAGAGACTGAATGGAAAAGTCCCTGACATGAATGGACATGTCCTTGGACTGTATAGAGAAGTCCCTAACATTAATGGACATGTCCTTGGCCTGTAAGGACAAGTCCCTAAACCTTTACTTGTAATTGTTTCATCAATAATCATGAGATGGTATTCTTGTGGGAAGATCAGGAGGGATAGCACTGCAATGTGCTTCACAAATTTATAAAGGCGACGATCAAGATTTGGCGCAAGTCCATACATTTGTATACCTACCATGGTCAAGCCATGGTTGATATTTTCATGGCTCCATGTGGGTTCTATAAAACCTGGTGAGCCTTGGTATTGCACCAAGAGTGTTGCAACTCCCAAGGGCTCCTCAACTCAAATTAGCAACCCGGGCTTCGTACAAACTTAGAGGTGATAGTGCTATATGCACATTAGGTTGGATTCTACTCATGCCACTTTCAGTCATGACATTAGATCAATTTTCCCAGAGACCATTCCTCCTACTTGTCTACAGTGAAATATTGTTGATCTAAGCACAATTGAAAACTGACTATAACTATGAAAGTGAAAATGTCATTCGTTCAACTTGTAGATGCTAATTAACATTTCATGAAAGGAAAAGGGCTAATATATTTTCAGAAATAAAGCTACTCTTTCTTTCATAATTCATCAAATCAGTAACATAATTGCATGTATCATCTATCTACTTCGCACTTGCCTAAAAATCATAAATCTAACTTGTGTTTTTCTTTTGATTGAAAAACACTAATTCTACTTTGTTTTTCAGTGAGTAAAAGGAATGGTTGGGGTGTTCTAGGAGCTTCTATTGATCATAAAATCAAAACTTGGGGTCATTATTCATCTTTACTGAGCTAAAGTTTAACTGGGGAGAAAAATAGGTGAAGGAAAGTGGAGCTACAGGCTGGTTGGGGTGGTCTAGGAGCTTCTATTGATCATAAAATCAAAACTTGGGGTCATTATTCATATTTACTGAGCTAAAGTTTAACTGGGGAGAAAAATAGGTGAAGGAAAGTGGAGCTACAGGCCTACTACAGGGGCTACTACAGGAGGTTCTGTATTGCTACAGGAGGACCTGTAATGCTATAGGAGGGGTTATGAGGGTGTTTTTAGGATGGAGATGATCTCTTGAGGGAACGAATAGGTGGATGGAGGTTATAGAGAGTGAAGGAAGGTTGGGGAAGCCTCCTAGCCAAGCCCATGACCTCTCAAAGGTATGTCTTGCACTAGGATGAACGCCCATGGTGTCATAGATTTCCTAGGTAGAGTAATTGTGGAAAAACGAAATTGGGGAAAGAATTTAGGAATGGAAAGAGAAGATGGAGAAGTCCAAAATGGAGGTGAAAGAGGTGCCATCCCCCGCAGATCAAAAAAATCCTACAACTAGCCACGTACATACATCCATTGATCATTAACACAGTGATGTAAACTATGATGGAAAAGATGAGTTGAATTTGAATAACATATATTTTATGCCACAACACTACTCTAAACATTGAACTGACTCCTAAGTTACAGAAATCAAATATGAAGAAAGAAAACTAACATTTATCTATTTCCAAGAAATCATAAACACAATATTTTTGGACTCAGATTGTGAATCCTTCCCACCATTCTCCCACAAGAGGGGTGATTTAGAAGCTTGCAATCAAAGGTTTTTATAACTTAACCTTTACTATAATGAAAGTAAGCTATGAAGTTATTGGAAATAAGAACAAAACAAAAGTACAAAAGAGAGACTAAAGCCTCTGGGTTGGGCTCAAACCCAAGGGTCTCAGACCTCTGAAACTAACTCAGATGCAGCTTAACAACCAACTTCTCATTATTAGAAAGTAAAAGTCTCACACATCACATAAAAGTAAAAAATAAAAATGTCAAGCTCTAAGCTCAATAGCTACACCTATCTAAATCAAAAATTTGAATCCTAATGAGATTTTCATCTTCTTTATTTATACAAAAGGGTAGCTGGTAGCAGCTCCCTTGAAAATAGGAGTGATTTCCTCCTTGATCTCAGAAATGGTGGATCTGGTCCCTCTTTAACTTCACTTTCACTAGGAGTTACTCAACTCTCAATGAATTCGAACTGGTGAGAGAGGATGTTGTGATCCTAAGCTGAGTTAAGGAGTTAAGGAGGTGGACAACCCCTAGATTCTCTTCTGGTTGTCTCCATCAAGCTCCTGCATAGTAAATGCCTAAAAAATTCTTATTTTTACCGCAATTAAACGACATTAGGCCACATACTATGACAAACACCTTTTACTCCTCTTACTAAGCATAATATAACCAAAAATTTGAATTCATGTGAGAAAATGATAGTTTTAAGGTTGGAGGATGGCATAATGATATTAAAGATATACCTATTGATGGGACTCATCATCACCCCCCTGCTGAACTTGTTTCTCATCCTCTTAGAAACTCAGTCATCCATGTGAAGCTCATTCATGGCCTTGGTGGCCTCTTTGACATCCCAAGGCACCACAAATGGTGTGCCTTTTGGTGGGTAAAAACCTGCATTTGTCTCTATCTTAGCCCATTCCTTCTTCTCTTTTATTTGGTTCCTTCCTTATTTTAAGCCTAGCAACAAAGGTGGATTGATTTTGAGTCTTATCCAATTGATCTTAATCCTCTATATGACTCTCTTGTACAATGGTGTTTTTCTCCAAGACATTCCTTAGCCTTTCAGGAGAGTGATATTCTCTGACTTGTAGACTGTGGGGTAAGGCATGCCATCTTCTCTGGAAATCTTGCAAAATTTATGTTCCCAACATTATAAAGGTGTCCTCAAAGTGAAAAATGGCTTTATCTTGCGTTGCAATGTATTTGGGTGTTAAAGAAACATTAAAGGAGATGAGGTTATGATTGATGATGACAACCTTAGGGCTCACTAGCTCTACTCTGATATACAAGGGCTCCTTCTCGTCTTTTTCCATTACCTTTGTCACCTCCTCAACCCTTGTATCACCATGAGTCAAACAATATGCTAAATACAATAGTTACATGTTTCCCAATCTTGAATTGGGATGCCAGAAATTCAGATCTATCAAAGTGAAATTGTGCATGTAGAATTCATCTAACTTTGCACTATATTCCATGCTAGTTTGTTTACAAAACTCAATAAATTGCCTATAGTCTTGGAAAGGCAGAGACCCATATTGTGCTAAATATTTTATTTAGAACTGAAGCCATTTTCCTTTGAGGAAGAGAGCATAATATTTTGATTGTTTCCTGCATTACAGGACTTCCATAGAGAGACTTTGCATGGTGGAAAGTTATGTTTCTTTCTCATGCAACCTATCTCTCAACCTTTTGTATTCTGCCTATAGCTTCTCCTTCATAATGGAATCCCTCAGTCTCAAATCACCTAATTCCTTGCCCATTTTAATGACTTTCTCCTCCATGAGGCCCACATCTTTCACATTCTTGGATTTGGAAATTTTCATCCACCTGTGTGTTTTGCCTCTCTCTATCTTTAGCTCATAGAGGAGTGGAAATGCAAATTTTCCAGGGATAATACCTACTCCTTCAATAAATTTATAGTAGGACCCAAGATATACTATGGATCAGGCTCTCTGAGCTCTTGTAAATCCTTTTCAACTGATTTTGAGGTGGATATCCTTTTTCTTCTCCAGTAGCTTCCCATGTTCTTCCTGTAGAAAACTATGCCTCTCATGTAGCAAACCCAACTCATCATGTAGCTTCTATTTTTCTACTTGTTCAAAGGAAACTTGTGTCTTGGGTTTCTTGAAGGTTACTGACCTAGTGGTGGGCCTAGCCACAAATGCTATAGGTGACTTGGTTTTTGTTTTAGGAGAAGTGACCTCCTCAATCTTTCCCTCACTGGGTCCTACTTCTTCCTTTTTACTTGGTGATTCATCAATAATGATAGGGACCCTTGTAGGATTTTGTGGTTTCCCCTATCTAATTCTGGTGCTCTTCCTGGTTTTGAAATATAGAGGACCTTGTCTTGGTTGCATCCTTTTGGGCTTGACATGTGTGTCCAATGTAGCCAATCTTGCAACTACTTCTTGTTCAGTATCCCCTGGAGGTAGACTTGTTTGATGTGGTTGTTTCTCTACTTCTTAGGTTTTAGAAGTCTCCTTAGGGCTTACTGCTTCCTCTACTTGTTTCTTCCCCTCTTCTCCTTTAATTTTTGCTTCTCCATCCTCTATCTTTGCTGCCTCTTTTTCCTCTATTTTTCCTTCCTCTTTTTCTATTTTTTCTCCTTCTTCTTCCTATGTTTTTCCTTCTTTACCTCCAATGCTAGAGGTTGGTGTTTATTTAGGTGTGATGGCTTGGGTTTCTAAGAAATTATTCCTATCCATGTCCAAAAATTTACTCCATAGGACAGGGATCCTTAAGTGGCTCCAAGACTCCATCACAATTAACTTGATGAGGCCATGGTGAGCTAAGTGTTGGTGTTTTCCTTCCCTCGCCTTTTGACTCATCTCAATGATTGAATGTAAGAGGAAAATGGGGAACATTGAGTCTTTGAGGGAGAGGAAACTATGCCTTGAATCTCAACTCATGGAGCAATTTGAAGTGGTAAGCATATAACACACTCAATCTCCCTTCTCAAGTGTTGTTTATTCAACAACCCCCATTATTTTAGAATAATTTCCTTAGGAAAATAATGGGGACCCTTTTAAAATTTTTAGACTAGAACGAATAAAACCCCTAAGTGATTAATTCAAAATAGAAATATGAGTAAAATAGGTTAAGCAATACCTTTTTGTTTAAAGGACACTTAAGTGGAGAATACAAAACAAACATGCAAGTAAATCGCAATCGAAAAATCACATGGACGACATATGGCTTTTAAAAATCCACTCTAAATGATTTGTGATGCAAAAAAAATAAAGGAATTTAGTAAAGGAAAAAGGCCTCTTTTGGAACGATATTCCACGAAAATCAAACCATGAGACCCACCACCACCACAAAATCAATTGCACATCGCATTTCTGCCATGCCAACATTCAATTTGTCATCTACATTTCCCCGATGCGATGTATTCCATCGCATCACCCTCTTGCTAATGACCACTTCTACCCACTATCCAATTCCACCGTAATTTCGATTGTGATATCACAATCAGCAAAAGGTTTCTAATCTACATTCTAAGAAGTTCACACATGAATAGATCTGTGATGCGAAAAGATCTCATTTAAATTCTTAAATGATTACTTGGGCATGTGAACACATGTTTTCCATTAATTCCATAACTTAAATGGTTTAATAGATCGAGCCTCCAAAAATGATTTGACCGCAAGAGTATTAAATTTTTAGATTATCCGCGTGCCAAGTTTTATTCGCTCATTATTTCCATTATTACAGTACTCTCCTATTGTAACAAGATTTTACCTTTTTACTTATTGTTCTTTATTTTTCGTAGGCAAGTCCAAACAAGAAAATCTCCTCAGAAATGTATAAGGCTACGAAGAAATCCAAAAAACCCATGGCTCCCACTAATCCTACAACTTCTGCTAGGGAAGTAACAGATATGCCCCCCTTATTCATAGATGCGGCATGCTCATCAGAGAGTGGTTCTTCCTCTTGGGAACCAATGTAAAAATTATTTGAAGATGAGAAACCCCATAGGGTTGTTGAAATTTGGTTACCAGAGGATAAGTGGTTCCCTAAGGCTTTGATCTTTGGCTTGGGGAAAAGTGTCCAAAAGAATTTAATTTTTCTCCTAAAGTGACTTTATAAAGTTATAAAGTCAAATCTAATTTAAAAGTGACTTTAAGTGATAAAGTTACTAAAGTCTAATTTTAAAGTGACTTTAATAAAGTCAATGTGAAATTAGAAAGGAAAAAGTGACTTTGGAAATAAATGACTAAGTGGGTCTTTATTAAAGTGGGGTGAATTAAAAAATAGAAAGTGAGATTTAAATGAACATTTAATCTCAACCCTAGATCTAAAGCTATCTCAGCCATTAGATTTAGAGATTCTTCAAAAGTCACTTAGGGTTAGGTTAAAGGAGTAAAATGAGGGAAAAGGACATTCATTCTTTCATGAGTAGATTGAGAGAAGGAGAAGGAGAGAGCAAAGGAGATTTCTGAGCAGTGAAGAGAAGGAGAACAGAACCTTGGCACACATATCAAGGCAACATTTCAGCAAATCCGTATAGTAGAGTTGGCATACAGTTAAAGGAAATTTTGGCACGTTTTTGAAGGCAGATTCCATACAGCAGCTTTAGGTACGCATTCCTATGTAGCCATGCACTTTTTGGCACAGATTTCGAGGGAGGAAAGTTGTTGTTTTTGTGGCATGAATTTCAAAGCAGGCCGTACAGCCTGCTGTTGTTGCTATGGACAAAAATCGAGGCAGTTTTCGTACAACAACATTTATTACAGTCTGCAATATAATGAACCTGCAGGCGATGAGAGCGACTGCGTTAGGGTTTTGCGCCTTTGATCTCAAACGAAACCCTAGCGACTGCAGCATCCCGACTGCTTTGCACCAGCACTGACGGCGCTGACCATCTCTGGAAACTTCGTCCTGGTCCTAGGGATGGAGGTCGAAACGGGGGGGGGAGGCAAACCCCCCCCTGCAAATGAAGCCGGTTCAGAGATTCGAATGGAAGACAAATCTGACAATGGCACAGAGGCGGAAAAAGCCCAGAAATCGTCTACGGAAGTAAGGACGGAGACACAACAAGCCACATCATCCACTTGCAAGCCCATAGCTTCAGAACAGCCTAAAATTGATCTGCCAAGTCATCGAATAAACGCCAGAATACAGTACATGAGGGATCATGCCCTCATAGGAAAATTTGTCGGGTTTTGGCCCACGGAGAAGGCCCTCCAGGGCTGGATTGCCTCTAAATGGAAGCCCAAAGGAGAAGTCTCTTTGCAGCTTGGAGCAAAGGGGTTCTTCACCGCCACTTTCAATTGTTTGGAAGACAGAAACAGAGTCATGGATGGGGGTCCATACTTTTTCAATTCGGCAGGGCTGTATTTGAGAAACTGGGTAGAGAGATTCAACCCAGATCGAGAAAACTTCAACTGGGCGCCTGTCTGGATCAGACTCTACTCACTGCCACTTGAATACTGGGACGAGGAAACCCTAAGGGCGATAGGACTTGGATTAGGAGAGTTCATAAAAATTGCTGAAGAAACCAAGCTCAGAAGGTACACCTCCTATGCTCGCATATGTGTTCAAATGCACTTGGACAACGCCCTCCCAGACGCGGTAAGTATCTTTCACGATGACTTTGAGTGGATTCAGCCATTGGATTATGAATATGTGCCATTCAGATGCAGACGATGTCATGCCCATGGGCATCTCTACAGAGACTGTCCTCTCACGGTCCAGGCTCGCAAAGCTGAATCAGAGGGGAAAGCAGAAGCAGATGGATTTACTAAAGTAGCTTCCAGGAAAAGACATAGCAAGAAATCCACTCCAGGGAAGAAACCTACTACCTCTGCCTCCACTCCTTCCACCAGTAATAGTTTTGAGGTGCTTGCCCAAACTGAACCCTCGAATGTTCATACCCCTGTCACCCCCAGTCCTGCCGGCCCCTCCGCTCCCCTTCCAAATCAACCCAACCCTGCTCCACCTCCGCCCATCCCACCCTCTTCGACCTCTGTTGAAAAACCTAACCTCACTCTTACCCTCAATCAGAAACAGGTCACCTGGGACCCTAACCTCCCCTTTTCAGAGGTTTCTGCTCCCCTTGTCAATCTGGAGGCCACAGATCTACACCAGCTCGACCAGACCATTCAAATGGACGAAGACAGTGAAGGTTTTGTCATAAGCGAGCTAGATCTCACAGGTATAGAAGAAGCTTGTGAACGAAAAGAATATGATAAGATCAACCAACGGCAGATTGATACTATAGAGGCGCTCCTGGACAAAGTCCATCAGAACAAGAAATTGGGGGTCCAGTCTGGCAGTCGTTGGGACAGCTTGAAGGTGATGAAAGAATCCAAGAAAAGAGGGAGAACTCCTGACTGGCAGCGCACCATGGCCCTGGGGAAAATATTAGTGGAATCGGGACAATATCCCAAGCTCACTAGGTTCTTCAAACCTCTCCCAACTAGTTCTCAATGAATTTGATTTCCTGGAATGTACGAGGACTTAATGGTCCCGGCAAATATAGAATGATAAAGAACTTGATACAGAAGGAAAAACCCCACTTGCTCTTCCTTCAAGAAACTAAATGTAACAGCCAAACGCTGAGCTCCATCTTGGCTAAAGCTTGGCCGGGATGTCGATCTGCAGCGGTGGACGCCTCAGGATATTCGGGAGGATTGGCAATTGCTTGGAACCCTCAAGCCTTGCAGATTAGTGACCTTCATGCCTCTCACAATCTTATCCAGGCCACCTTCCACCCTATAGGCACCAATATTCATGGACATCTGTCCAATGTTTACTTCCCCCAAGACTTGGCAAGCAAGGTAACGCTTTTAAATACACTTGCGTATCTCAACTCCAACAGGACTCATCCTCTTTGGATTCTGGGCGGAGATTTTAACATGATCACAAAGATGGCTGAAAAATCTGGAGGGAGAGCCAGACTTGATCAGGACAGTGCCTATTTCAAGGACTTCATCAACAGCAATTGGCTCATAGATATTCCTTTTTGCAACGGTCTGTACACCTGGAACAACCGCAGGATAGGCAGGCAACAGATAGCCTCCAAGTTGGACAGATTCCTTCTATCGGATAACGCTATCCATGTGGGCGGAGATTTTACCGGATCTATTCTCCCTATCACGGGCTCTAACCACTGGCCCATCATGCTCCATTGGCAAAATATGGGTCTCCATACCAAACGGCCTTTCAGGTTTGAAGCTTTTTGGCTAATGCATCCCTCCTTTACTGACATGGTACACTCAACCTGGAAAAGATTCACCCCTCCCAATGGGTCAAAAATGTACCAATTCCAGCAAAAGCTCAAGTGGGTCAAGGAGCAAATCAAAGATTGGAACCACAATACATTTGGTAACATCTTCATGGAAAAGCGAGTCCTAGAACAACAAATGAAGGATGTTCAGCAGGAGATTATAAACTCTGGCAGGTCTGAACCTCTAGCCACCAAAGAGCTTGAACTTCAACGAAAATTGGAAGACAGATATAAACAGGAGGAAATCCTCTGGAGACAAAAGTCCAGAGTTCGTTGGTTAAAAGAAGGAGAGCGCAACACCAAGTTCTTCCACAACACGACCATCCAACGAAGAATGCAGAACAGAATTGGCCACATCATGAATCAACAAGGGGAAAGGATGGAGAGGCATGAGGATATGGAAAAAGAGCTTGTCAACTACTTCAAGGACCTCCAGAAGGAGCCACAAGCCAATAGACAGCCTGCTATAAATCAGATCACACGGCTCATTCCAAAACTCATCACAGATGACCATAATCAAATGCTGCTACGCCCAATATCCCAGCAAGAAGTAGACACGGCCATGGCTCAACTCAAGGATGGCAAAGCCCCGGGGCCGGACGGATTCACATCCAACTTTTTTCACCACTTTTGGGCTCTCATCCGAGAAGAAGTCTGGAACTTGGTAGAAGAATCTCGAACTATGCACTGGATTCTGCCTTCTCTCAACACCACCTTTGTAGCGCTGGTTCCAAAAGAGGAGCAGCCTAGCAGACCTGACAAATTTAGGCCCATCGCCCTTTGCAATGTTATATACAAAGTCATCACCAAGGTCATCGCCAACAGACTCAAACCTCTTCTTCCTCTCCTCATTTCTCCGGAGCAGACAGGTTATGTTGAAGGGCGACAAATACTGGATGGCATCATTCTCACACACGAAATCATACACTCACTCAAAGTCTGCAAAAATCCAGGTATGTTGCTCAAAATCGATCTTTCAAAGGCCTTTGACAAGCTGAACTGGAATTATATTCAGCAAACTCTAAGAGCTTATGGATTTGATAACATGTGGATTCGTTGGATCATGAACCTCATTTCCTCTTCCTCTCTTTCCATTCTTCTCAACGACACTCCATCTCACCCCTTTCGCCCCTCTAGAGGCATCCGACAAGGGGACCCTCTCTCCCCCTTTCTCTTTGTCCTAATGGCTGAAGGGCTAGGCCGACTCATCCATGAGGCAGTCAACCTTGGACATTTGCGTGGTCTTTCCCTTCATGATGCCCCCACCACCACCCATCAACAATTTGTTGACGACAATATGCTCTTTGGCCACCCTTCAGTACAAGAAGCCCGGTCCTACAAAGATATCCTCAATCTGTTCTCTCAAGCCTCTGGATTAACAATCAATGATTCCAAGTCTCAGGTCTTTTTCTTCCACACTCCAATTCCAGCTCAAGTCAACATTGCTCGCATTCTTGGTTTTTCTCTGGCCACCCTCCCTGACAAATACCTTGGAGCCCCTCTTACGGACTCAGCCATCAAGCATTCCTCCTGGAACCAGCTTCTTGAGAAATTGGAAACACGCCTCTCTTCTTGGACCTATCGCGCCCTCAACATGGCCAGCCGTCTAACTCTCATCAAAGCCACCTTGCAATCTATGCCTCTCTACCTTTTTTCTGTTCTTGCAGCTCCGAAGTGGGTTCTCAAGCAGATCAAAGCTCTGCAAAGATGCTTTCTCTGGGGCTCCTCTGGACAAAATCGGAAATGGGCCCTAGTGAATTGGGGCACTGTTTTCACCCCCAAAGCAGATGGAGGTCTTGGTTTGAGAGACCCAATGCACAGTAATGAAGTTATGGCTGCCCGAGTCTGGTGGAGATGGATGTCCAATCCCCAAACTCCTTGGGCCAAACTCTGGACAGCGAAGTATGCAAACAACAGAGCAACTGCTGATTTGGTTCGTTTAACCCCCATCAACTCGGGTTCTTTAATCTGGAACGCGGCAAAGCAACACCATGTGCTTATTCAGCAGCACAGCTTTTGGGAGGTGCGCAATGGCCAATCGGCGAGATTCTGGACAGATGCATGGCAACAGGAATCTGCCCTCCTGGAAAAATTCCCTCTCACCAACCTTGGGGATCCCAGAATTGTTTTAGACAGGAAAATCAATGAACATTGGATGGAGAATGATAGCAATGGATACAGGATCTGGAAACCTTCTCATCTCATTATCGCTCAAGCCCAGAATACAGTGATAGAAGACCTCGATCAAGAGCTACAAAGAAGACAAATCAGAAGCTCCCCTGATCCTGACATTCTCAGATGGGGTCACACCACCAAAGGCATGTTCACCACCAAAGAGGCCTATGCCCTGATGCACCCTCCCCCTCTTCCCCGGGATCCTCTTTGGCAGATGATTTGGAATCCTCAAACCTGGCCCAAAATCTCCACTTTCCTCTGGCTTCTCAGTCACAAACGCATACTCACCTGGGATAATCTCACCAAAAGAGGCTTCGTCGGGCCATCCTGCTGCCCAAACTGTGCTCTCAATGCTGAAACCATCCCTCATCTCATGCTGTTTTGCCCGCTTGCCAACTCCTTATGGAACAAATGTAGAATCCGCTGTCAAAAACGCATACCCTCTTGTGATATTACCTCCCTTCTTCGAAATTGGCCCAAACGTCCCTATGCCTCAGCCCTCCTCAACGCGCTTTGGCATCTCCTCCCGGGTCTAATCCTTTGGACCTTATGGAAAGAACGTAATAAGCGTATCTTCAAAAACCAATCTAGCTCCATAGATTCCATATGGCACAAATTCATGGGTAATCTCCAGGAATCCCTGGACCTCCACTCTTGGCAAGAAGAGGATCTCCCTAAGCAGCAGCAAGAAGTCCTCATCTGGAACAACTGGAATATTAATCTAGGGGCTACTCAGAACACCCGAAATAAAGTGGCATCAAATGCGCCTTTACACTGGACTCCTCCTCCCCCAGGGCTTTTCAAATTAAATTTTGATGGTGCCTCCAAGGGGAACCCTGGGCAAGCAGGTTTTGGAGGCATTATTAGAAACTCCAATGGCGAAACTCAGCTTCTCTACTTTGGATCGATCGGCTGGGACACCAACAATTCAGCGGAGCTTGAAGGACTCTGGCAAGGCCTCAGACTGACTCTTCAACACAACTTTTTCCCTACCATTATTGAAGGGGATTCTCAAATCCTTATTCATATTGCTAATCAGCTTCTTTGGGGAGCCGACCCCAATAAGGTTACTCAGAGTTGGCGTTTGGCAGCTCGTATTTGCAAGATAAGTGACTGGCTCCATGACAACAGAGCCATCTCCTTCACCCACGTCAAAAGGGAAGGAAATAAGGTAGCTGATCTTCTGGCTAATTATGGCACTGAGAACAACAGTTTTCTCACTCACGGGGATCTCAATATCATCCATGATGCTGATACACAACAAAATTGCTCCTCCTTGGTGCACAAGGATTGCTCCCCGCCGGATGCGGCTGCAGAAGGGAATTAATGAGCCTTGGGCTCGCGTGCAGCCTCCAACGCTGCCCACACGCCGTGCCCACATGGCTCATGGCACTACACCCGCTGGCGATATTAATACGCCTCGATCTGAACAGAGAGGTAGTTATTGCACCATCGCTCTCGGGTATATGGTGATGGTTTTGTGGAATGTCTGCAGTATGGAGGGAATGCCGAACAATGAGAGCCATGGCGGACCTCTGAACCCTCTTGATGCTGTTTGTTCGCTCGATTGTGCCAATTCCAGCTGCAAAACGCAGACTGGACGCCGCTGCAGCATTTTTGCCTGTCTGGAGATCGTCCCGGGCGTTCATTTTTCCAACAGCCCCTTCTGCGGTGCTTCGGCCTCAATTGAAGCTACAGCAGAACTCGCTGCAGGTAATTCGGCTCTCTCTGGCCTCAATTTGCATTCCTTGGACAATTTCTCCACTCGCAATTGTATCGCTGGTTATATTGCTTCTCCGTCTGGTTATATTGCTTCTCCGTCTGGTTATATTGCTTCTCCGTCTGGTTGGCCGAACCCTGGCAGCCTCCTCACCATTCCTCAAGCTCCGCCCTCTCTCCTTGGCAGTCCTCGCACGCGCCACCTCTCGTTAGCTATGCCACGCCTCAGGCAAGGCATGCGCTGCAGAAGGGGCACGAGTCGAGGTCTGGCCCTTGAAAATCCTCCCTCCCCGCTTTCTGAGCTCAGCTCGTCCTCTAAGGATGACGCTCACACGCCCCCGCCTGCCTCTCGCGGTGGTGGAGGCAGAGGAAGAGGCAGAGGACGACGTGCTATGAATTATGTTCATGCAGGCAGAGGGCGAGGTCGTGTTCGTGCTAGGAGTTCTGGTGACTTCCCATGTCAGCTACCTCCCGCCTCTGAGCCTCCTGGCCCTCCTGAAGCTCTGGCACATTCCAGTCAGCCACCTTCTGACTTCCCTGCCCCTCCCAATCAGCCCATTCCCCGGGAAAGTCGCATTCGAGGCGCCACTATCAGACAAACTACTCAAAATGCCGAGCTCCGATTCCACTGCACCTCCTTCGACTCCATCATCACCGCCTTCATCTCTGTTTCGCTCCGTGAGGAAATTCCGCCTTGCGCCACCCCTTCCCCCCCCCATTGACCATCGCCCCTCTCCCCCTCCTCCCACGGAGCTGCGTTCTGGAGCTGACAACAAAGATTTGCAGACTGATAGCCATGCAGGAAAGGAGGACAGTAGCGAGGAGAATGAATATGCATGCAGGATTGAAGAGGAACCAATGTCTTCTGAGCACGAGGGCTAAATCCCCTGGCTCTTTCACTTCTGGTCTTTTTGAGTTTTGCTGTTTCAATTGCTCCACTGATGAGCAGTATGATGTTTCTAGCTTTTACATTGCTGTTTACATTTTATGTATAATCCTCTGGCCGGTTTCCCTTCTAAGGGCGGCTCAACACATTCTGCTTAATGGGTTGGTTTCCCACTCTGGGCAACCCAAAACAATCAAGAACAGTGATGATAATCAGTCCCAGCTAGCTGGCTCACACAGCAGCAGCAAGGGTAGTTTTGTAACAGTACTTTTATAAATTAATAGATTAGTCTGATTTAGAAAAAAAAAAAAAAAACATTTATTACAGTCTGCATGTTTTCCAAGGAGGTCATACAACATCATGTATTGATGTTCTGCTGCACACAAAAAGAGGAGGTCATACAATAGCATTTAATGCTGTAATTTCTGGGCACGGAAAATGAGGGAGACTGTACAAAATTTATTGTTGTTCCTGTTTTGTTATGTACACATTTTCTAAGGCGGTGGTTAAACATAGAAAATGAGATAAGTTGTATTTATTACTTGCTGAATTTTTTTTTCTGAGTATTTCTCTCTCACTGTAAAAAGCATTTATCAGAAATAAGAAGGATCTTTCGAACTAGTTTTCCCCAAGAGTTGTAGGGGATTTTCCAGGGTCAAGTTGACAAAAAATCAGCGTGTCAAAAATCTATGTGTGGTTGATTTACTTTTCTGAGTTTTATTTCTGCATTTCAGTGTTGTGAAATTTCCAGAATTAGTGTTTTCAGAAAATATTTATTTTTCCAGCTTGTTGAATGTATGGCTATGGGAATGGTCGTTTAACTATAAGGGAGAAATAAGGAGAAACTAAAAGCCGGGGTTGGGTTATCAAATTTCTACATGGTATCAGAGCTATTTTGCTGAAAAAAGGAAAGTTTGGGACATCAAGAAGAAAAATTACAACAAGCTGATTTTTCACACAGAAATTACAACAAGCTAATTTTTCACATAGAAAACAGTACCTTTACTACAATAGTGTTATTTTCAATTTATCAGGACAGCGAGCATGTCTTTGGGCTTGAGGGTGGAGGATAGGTTGGATGGGCATAGTAACTACAGTGTATTGAAGGAGAGAATGCAGAGCATATTTGAGGGGGCAGAAGTCTGGGATATCATGGTGCATACCGCATAGAACCCTGTTAATGTGCCTACTGATGCTGTTTAGTTGGCAGCCTTCAATAAGAAGAATAACAAGGGTAAGAGACTGATTCTAGATGGAATCAAAGACCATTTCATTGCTCATGTGAGATGAAAGGGACATGCTCATGAGATGTGGACAACATTGACCAATCTCTACCAGAGTACCAATGAGAACTTGAAAATTGTCCTAAGGGAGAAGCTGAAGACCATTAAGATGGGTAAGACTGATAGTGTAGCTGGATATCTCACAAAGATTAATAATGTGAGAGATGAGTTGGCAGCAGTTGAAGAGGTCATTCCACCCACTGAGTTGGTGTGGATTGCAGTGAATGTCCTTCCTAGTTCATGGCTGAACTTTGCTGATGGGGTTTGTGCACGTGAGACCCTTCCCTCTTGGGAGA